>OZ038479.1:105732356-105734856 GCA_964036315.1 Acanthosepion esculentum
GTATAGATATATGCATGTATGCATATATATGTATAGATATATGCATATATATGTATAGATATATGTATATATGCATATATATGTATAGATATATGCATATATGCATATATATGTATAGATATATGCATATATGTATAGATATATGCATATATGCATATATATGTATAGATATATGCATATATGTATAGATATATGTATATATGCATATATATGTATAGATATATGCATATATATGTATAGATATATGCATATATGTATAGATATATGTATATATGCATATATATGTATAGATATATGTATATATGCATATATATATATAGATATGCATATATATGTATAGATATATGCATATATATGTATAGATATATGTATATATGCATATATATGTATAGATATATGCATATATATGTATAGACGCATATATATGTATAGATATATGCATATGTATGTATGCATATATGTATGTATGTATGTATGTATGCATATATATATGTATGTATGTATGCATATATATATGTATGTATGTATGCATATATATATGTATGTATGTATGCATATATATATGTATGTATGTATGCATATATATATGTATGTATGCATATATATATGTATGTATGTATGCATATATATATGTATGTATGTATGCATATATATATGTATGTATGTATGCATATATATATGTATGTATGTATGCATATATATATGTATGTATGTATGCATATATGTATGTATGTATGCATATATATATGTATGTATGTATGCATATATATGTATGTATGTATGCATATATATATGTATGTATGCATATATATATGTATGTATGTATGCATATATATATGTATGTATGTATGCATATATATATATATATATATGTATGCATATATATATATATGTATGCATATATATATATATATATATATGTATGCATATATATATATATATGTATGCATATATATATATATATGTATGCATATATATATATGTATGCATATATATATATGTATGCATATATATATATATATGCATATATATATATATATGCATATATATATATATGTATGCATATATATATATATGTATGCATATATATATATATGTATGCATATATATATATATGTATGCATATATATATATATGTATGCATATATATATATGTATGCATATATATATATGTATGCATATATATATATATGCATATATATATATATGTATGCATATATATATATGTATGCATATATATATATGTATGCATATATATATGTATGCATATATATATATATGTATGCATATATATATATATGTATGCATATATATATATGTATGCATATATATATATGTATGCATATATATATATATATGTATGCATATATATATATATATGTATGCATATATATATATATATGTATGCATATATATATATATATGTATGCATATATATATATATATGTATGCATATATATATATGTATGCATATATATATATGTATGCATATATATATATATATGTATGCATATATATATATATATATGTATGCATATATATATATATATATGTATGCATATATATATATATATATGTATGCATATATATATATATATATGTATGCATATATATATATATATATGTATGCATATATATATATATATGTATGCATATATATATGTATGCATATATATATATATATGTATGCATATATATATGTATGCATATATATATATATATGTATGCATATATATATATATATGTATGCATATATATATATATGTATGCATATATATATATATATATGTATGCATATATATATATATGTATGCATATATATATATATGTATGCATATATAATATATATATGTATGCATATATATATATATATATGTATGCATATATATATATATGTATGCATATATATATATATATGTATGCATATATATATATATATATGTGTATGCATATATATATATATATATGTATGCATATATATATATGTATGTATGCATATATATATATGTATGTATGCATATATATATATGTATGTATGCATATATATATATGTATGTATGCATATATATATATGTATGTATGCATATATATATATGTATGTATGCATATATATATATGTATGTATGCATATATATATATGTATGTATGCATATATATATATGTATGTATGCATATATATATATGTATGTATGCATATATATATATGTATGTATGCATATATATATGTATGTATGCATATATATATATGTATGTATGCATATATATATATGTATGTATGCATATATATATATGTATGTATGCATATATATATATGTATGTATGTATGCATATATATATATGTATGTATGTATGCATATGTATGTATGTATGTATGCATATGTATGTATGTATGTATGCATATATATGTATGTATGTATGCATATATATGTATGTATGTATGCATATATATGTATGTATGTATGCATATATATGTATGTATGTATGCATATATATATATATA
>OZ038479.1:105749013-105756513 GCA_964036315.1 Acanthosepion esculentum
GTTTCTTGCAAGTCCACCGCCAATAGAGAAGCACTTTTGACCTCGACTGGAATACACGCAAGGGAATTCGAAGAAATTTGTGTCTGGGAGGCAAACCCGTTTGAATCTTTTAGCAAAACACGCTGACCATGTGGGATATCCTCCTTTGAACCTATGATCTCATCTATTGCCAAATTGATGAATGAGTTGACAGACACACAGACAGATAGACAGACAAACAGATAGATAGATTGATTTTAAATTTAATTACTAGAATGATTTGATTTTGCAAGCATTGGAAAAGTGTGCAAAGCCAATCATCTGAAAGGAGAAAGCATTCGAAATCTTGGTTTTAACAGGATTATTATTGTGATTATAGGACTGAAGACATACACACACACACATATATATATATATATATACATATATATATACATATATATATATATATATATATATATATATATATATATAAGACATTTATATTATGTTTAACGTTCTTTTTATAGATACAAGTATTTAAGCAAATGCTCTGTTTTTTATAATAAACAGTATTAAATAACATTTACCGGCCTGAATGTCCGAGAAATTTTCATAGAAAATTTTCGCTCTTCGACAGGAATCGAACCTGTATCCTATACGGAACCATTATCGCGTGATGTGCCTTAACCGTTCGGCCACAGATGAGCGTCTGGTTAGCAAGGTCGATTTTACTATCTTTAAACTTAAATCTTCCATGAATCTCTAAAGATAGTAAATCTCCATACCGTCCATTGTCACAAGCGTCGAAAGAACTTGGGACAATTAGCCCTTTTCAAGGTGGGTTGGGTTTGTATTGATGCTGTTAGTTTCTCTTCATATTTTGACTGTTTGAGGTGTATTTTTTGTGTGGTATTGAATACTGATAGAAGCGTTTATTTCGAGCCTTCGCGTGTTGAGCACGGCTGGAATTCGAATGAGCCTCGATTTATTTAAAAAAAAATAAAATAAAAAATGGAAAAACTAAATAAAAATATATATATATATATATATATATATATATATATATATATATATATATATACACACATATGTATAATTTATTCGAAAATCATATATATGCATGTATAATTTATTCGAAAATTATAACATAAATATAGCCATTTTTGTTTCAACACTTCTGGTTTCTTATCAAGTGATAGTGTTGAATGTAGAATAATATATATATTAAAACAACATGCCTGGCCGCATACACAATTCCGGAAAATCCTCGTTAAAAATACAATGATACTTAAACATGAAAACAATAAAAAAAAATTAAAATTCTTGAAGCTATATACATAAAACAGCTGAAACCTAACCTGAACAAAATAAACTATGAAATCTCCACAAATATTCTTAAATGCCTATAATTTATAACAGAATCCATTGGTTTATACCAACGGCTTCCCATACTTAATACTTCTCGTTTTCACACTCGCGTGGTCATGTGTGACGTCATGAGCTGCCGTGCGATTTTCGCTTTCAGCGTCTCGTATGCACGAATTTGTCGTTGCTTATAAATCTTCCATGTAAACATAAATAGACTATCATTATTGTTTTGTCCGTGTATTGGTTAATATATTGTAATGTAATTGTCATCTTTGATAATGGCTTATGTAAGCCGAAACCTTAAATAGTATTAAAAATATGTCTCAATAATGTGATTTTTTATCTTCTTTTAATGATAGTGTTATTAAGCTTATCAGACGATATGAAAAGGAATTTACATAAAATAAATAAACAAAACTTGTCTATATTATTTAATGAAACATGCATCAATAAAAAAAATGCTGCCTAATACACACAATTTAATATATATATATATGTATATATATACAGTGTAACCCGGATATAAGAGAGTTGTCGGGACCGGAGAAGAAGTATCTTATATCCGGATTTCTCTTATATCCGGGTTTCTCTTATATCCGGGTTTGATCTATTATATATACATTAACACAGGCTCTAATTTGGGACCAGAGAAAACCTATCTTATATCCGGGTTTCTCTTATATCCGGGTTACACTATATATATATATATATATATATATATATATATATATATATATATATATGAAAAGAGAGATTACGTATAATTAGGCAGTAAGAATTCATTCAATCAATATAATCAGTTTAATTTGTCCTTGTATTTTTCAAATTTTCGAATAAGATGTTGCACGTCGTGGTCAAAACTATGGATGGATAAACTATCTTAAGTTCATGTTTTCTTCTCTTTTCATTCAAGTATTTTGACTATGTGAGTCATTATCAAGAGCTGCCAGTTTTCACTATGATACACATGATTTTGTTGATTATATACTGGCATTTTTTGTAATTCTGGAATTCAAATTAATCCAAATTGACGTCATGCGCAAAACGGTTACACTGAGCTAGACTGCGCCAGAAAAGAATTATGAACTACGTATTATTATTATTATTATTATTATTATAATTATTATTGTTGCTGTTGTTGTTTCGTTGGGTTTCTGCTGTATACCCATTTTCTTCCGGATCCCAACCAGAGAACAAAATTCAGAAATGGCTACATGACATCTTCCACTGATCATTTAAAAAATGCCTAAGATCACACACATTTTACATAGATAAAGATCGTTATATGTGAGCTGTACTTGTGAGTACAATTTTTGTATTTCTTTAAGTCATGGACTACCAGGAATCCCTTCAATGAGTCTATCGGAACCTTTTCCAATTAATCCAAGGGTTCCAACTACAACTAGAATTACTGAGGTCCTTATGTGCTATCATTTTAGATTTCCGCTTCAAGTTCCTTGTATTTTAATAGTTTTCTGAAGATTTTTCAAAGATACATCACAGGGACTGGCATGTCAATTAAAAAGCACATTCTGTTCTTGTCGTCTTTGGTCACGATATCTGGACGATTAGCTTTGGTTGTTCTGTGTGTGTGTATTGCAAAGTCCCATACAATTGTTGCAGGTCCTATCTCTATAACCGGGTCTGGGCGGTGTTCATACCAATTTCTCGCAGATTCCTTCCCGTAAAAGTGGCATATTTTCCAGTGCAAATATTGGCCCAAATGCCGAGTTAATATCACTGTGCAACCTGATACAAGATGGTCAATTGTTTTCTGGATATTTATCACAGAATCTGCATTTTCATTTGGGATCAACACAATTTTTCAGTGCTTGGTAATTTCTAGTTAATACATATTATTATTATTATCTTTATTTTATTTCCTTTGATTTCTGATGTGTACTAATTTCTTTCAGGGTCCTGCCCAGGGACCTGAGGTTAGAAATGGCATCATGACATTTTCCACTATAAAAAAAAAAAAAAAAAAAGAAGAAATTTACATAGACAAAGCCCTTCGTAAGGTGTGGGCTGTACTCGTGAGAACAATTTTTTGTATTTCTTTAAGGCATGGGCTTCCAGGGATCCCTTCAATTAGTCTACTGGAATTTTTCCAACCAATCCAAGGGCTCCAACTACAACGGGGATTGTTGATGTTCCCATGTGCCACATTTTTGAGATTTCGATTTCAAGGTCCTTGTATTTTGATATCTTTTTGAAGATCTTCAAAGATACATTGCAGTCTGCAGGTACTACCATATCAATAAGGAGACACATTTTTGTGTGCGATCTCTAATAACAATGTCTGGGCGGTTAGCTTTGATTGTTCTGTCTGTGTGTATTGTGTTTATTATTATTATTATTATTATTATCATCATCATCATTATCATTATTATTATTATTATTATTATATACATTAATTTATCTTCTACGGTAAAAGGTATTTGATTAATTTTGTTACAGGTGTGGAAGAATTAGGAGCAGAAACATTAATAATGAGCGGGAAGAGAAAAGAGCAATCAGGAGGACAGTAGATAGCGATTGACATTGCATTTAAATTTTTGAAGATTGAAGTGGGCTGGAAAGCTTGGAGTCGGAAGGGAATTCCGCAAGCGAGAACTTCGAGGAAAGAAACTGTTAGCATAGAATTTATGATTACATCTAGCCAGCTCAACTGTAAATCGGTGAGATCTCGACACTAGTATAGTACTGCGCTTAAATTTAAAAAAGTCTATGTACCATAGCGAAGGGCATATTATTTACTTGTAAAAAATACAAAATCTGGCACAAGGCCAAAAAAGAATGGGGGAAAAGAATGCTCTTCTTCTATTTTAACTTTAAACTTAGCTAGCCACAATCACTGATCCAAACATACAACAATATTCCTTACACCAAAACGCATTCTTACTTACCATTCTTACAACATCCACCATAATACAGATACTCTGTAAAGTCCTGGGCACCTCGAGGTGGTGTAATGGTTAGCAAACTTGTCTTGCTAGAACAATTACGACTGAGTAGTGAGTTCGATCCTCACGGGGTGCCCCATACTTTCGGCCTTGTGCCACATCTAAGCTACGCTTGGAAAATTGATACTCTGTAAAGTCCTAACTAGTCCACATATGTACAAATCATTGTGTGTGGGGAGGGGAATATAACAACAATTTAAAAAAAAACTAGCTTCAATGAGTATTTACAAAATTATTTACCACAAACGAAAAGAAAATAATGTTAGTAATAGCTCCCACCCCAATTCTTAAATGTGACAGAAACATCAGTTAAGTGGATGAAATCAATGCGGGACTATAATAATACAAAAACATTCATTCATCCCAAGGACTCAGTCAAACATACACCCATTCAAACACAACAACGATTGTGAAAATCACACCCGAAACAAAAGGCGACCACATCCACCAGAGAACTGATATCACTGACCACCTAATAAGGGAAGGGATGGGGATTTAAGCTAAAGAAAAATGGGAACAGAAATAAAAGAAGCAAATTTGCATACATCCCTTAGCTAAATTAACTGGAATGCAGAAACTAAGGACACAAAAACAACCCTAAACTAACCTAATTTGGGGCAGGGTTACCAAAGTTCAATACAGAAAGAACAATATCCTGATGCCTAACCTGCATCAAAGTGCCGCTCCATGTCAGCCCCTTTCACTCGACACAAACGCGCAAAATTCACCCACCTTTTGCCGAATTCTGATGAAGTGAGCCGCCGCTTTTCCGTGTGGTATACGGAAGTGGAAGCACAGAGAGTTGATAAAGGAGAATCGGGTAGATGTGCGAGGCACATACTTCCGCCATCCCCTTTAAGGAAAATTCCCCCCGAGACCACAGACTAACTGCGACCGCAGCCTTCACTTGTACCTCCGACCAATTCATTTCCAACTGGATACCAGGACCGAACCAGACGCCGAGTATCTTGATTGGCCCGTCCGTCCAGAGGAAAGGTCCGGGAAGAGAAACTCCCTTCCAAGCACCCAACCGCAAATCAACAGACTCGCCGCGGTTGATCTTGGCCCTGTCACCGTCTCATACCCTCTGATCTCTTTGCTGACTTCGTCAATCTCGGCTCTGCTCGACACAAGAACTGAAACGTCGTCAGCAGAAGATCATGCCGAGGTGGCAGCACCAGATAGGGAAATTCCGCGTAGGACCGGATTCGTCTTTAACTTGTGAAGGAAGTATTCCAACGCAAGAACGTAAAGCAAAAGCGAGAGCGGACAACCTTGACGAATGGAACGGGACAATACGCAAGTCTCCGATCGTACCCCATTCACTTCCAACAGCGCACAGGGAGTCGCATACAGAAGTCGGATCCAGGTTCGAAAGTATGGCCCGAAACCGGCCGCCAAAAGAACATCCTCCAGAAATCAATGTTCAACCCTATCGAAAGCCTTGGACTGATCTAAATTGATCAGTGCGGCTTCACTGTCGACTTGCTCGATGATCAAGCGTACCATATGAAGGTTGTCTTGAATCGTCCTGCTCTTCACAGGACAAGTCTGTTCCGAGCCAATCAGACTAGAGAGGACAGTCTGTAAACGGTTCACTAAGACCTTAGTCTACATTTTTAATTCTGTATTTAGCATAGTTAGAGGGCAGAAATTACCTAACCTATCCCTACCGTTCTTGTCTTGTGTAGCAACTTGTTCACACTCCTGGTGAAGCGTTGAGGTATATACCCTTGCTACATCCATATGTTGAATATCAGCGCCAGCAAAGGAACAAAAACGGGCGACTGCCTCAAGTACACTTCGTAGGGAAGACCATCTAATCCCGGGGATTTGTCCAGACCAACCTGCTTCAGCGCATCCCAGATTTCCGGCTCAGTAATGGGGCACTCGCACCTAGAGGCTTCATCTGCCTCAAGAAAAGTCGGCTAAATAGGCGTCGAACTGAGCAGTGCTCAGACCGGGCTCCCTGGTGAAAAGTTCCTGAAAGTATTCACGAAAAGCCTCATATATGCCCTCGTTTGTAGTCACGGTCCGCTTATCCGGCAATGTGACGCACGCGATATGTCGCTG
The DNA here is from genome assembly GCA_964036315.1 of Acanthosepion esculentum. Classification (NCBI taxonomy): domain Eukaryota; kingdom Metazoa; phylum Mollusca; class Cephalopoda; order Sepiida; family Sepiidae; genus Acanthosepion; species Acanthosepion esculentum. The sequence goes on from OZ038479.1 coordinate 105,755,382, forward strand.
AGATGGATTCCGAAATTACTCTGCACGCAATTCACCGGCCATATTAGTTACCTCAGAGAATATTTTTTAAACCTAACCCTAACTACCAGGACTTGATCCTTCCTGATAAACAAGGAGGCCAACTCTGCCATAGATAAAGCTACTTCCCCGCTATCACCGGATTTAATAGCCCGATCGAATTTTTTCTACCATAGCGAAGAGCTCATTCGAACAATTACCATGAAAATATTTATAGAAAAGACACAGAGGGGCAACGTTACGGCGGGGGGCAAGTGACTGAAACCAAGCCGCTAGATTAGGAGCAAACATATTGCTGATTCTTCTTTGGATTTTATCAAAGAGCTCAAGGTAAATAACAGGGTTACCCGACCGTATGTGACAGCAATATTCTAAGGATGGACGAATGGTAGTCTTATAGATATGGAAGATAGATTCTGGACAGAAAAATGTCTCGCACGGCACAGTGAACAAACATTCTTAGCAGCTGACCTAGCAATGGATTAAATATAGTCTTTCTACTTCATGTCAGCTGAGAACGTTAACCCGAGAAGACGCAACGAGTCACTTTCCTGGAGGTTAGCATCAGACGGAAGTCATAACACACATTTATGGAAACCAATTGTAAATTGATGAGATCTTGACACTAGTCGTGTACTGTGCTTAGATTCAAAACGTCTAGGGACTATAGCAAAGAGCTCATCTGAAAAATTACCACGAAAGTATTTATAGAAAAGACTGAGAGAGGCAACACATACGATGGTGAGAATGTGACTGAAGTCAAGACGCTAGATCAGGACCAATAATACTGCTGATTCTTCTTAGGATTTTATCAAAGAGTTAAAGGTAAATAGCAAGGAGTACCGAACCATATGTGGCAGCAATATTCTAAGGAGTGACGAATGGTAGACTTATAGATATGTAAGATAGATTCAGGAAAGAAAAATTGTCTCGCACGACACAGTGAACGAACTTTCTTTGCAGCTGGCCTAGCAATAGATTCAGTCTTTCCACTTCACGTCAGCTGAGAATGTTAGCCTGAGAAGGCGCAGTGGGTCACTTTCCTGGAGATTAGTATCAGCCAAGCTGATCTAAAACAGAGAAGGGAGAAACATTTAGTTTTGGAGGCGTTAAA
>OZ038479.1:105761513-105779013 GCA_964036315.1 Acanthosepion esculentum
CTATTGGACTCTACTTTGAGCAATAAGAATGTATAATTACTCTTCAATCTTAACAGAAGAATCGTGATGAAATCAATCATAAACGAAAATGACATGTTCATCATTAATTAATCATAGCTAAGGATTGGAAGTTCATGTAGGATTGAAATAAAGTTCAAATATATATATATATATATATATATATATATATATATATATATATATATATTATTCCAGGATCATTTTCCAACTCATTCAAGATGATCTTCTCTTTCTCTAACTTTCTAACTTTCTGTCCTGGAGTAACAAGATGCTTTACACGTTTCACGTACGGTTATATTTTCAAGTCTTTTTTTTTTCACTGCTTTTTAAACTTAAACTCTTCTCTCACGTGCCAAATGTCCTATGGGTTGATTTGGATCTTTTCTAATTGATTTCTTTAGCTCTAACTTGATATAATGGTCCATCTTGCAGTTGTGACCTCCTGGTCCAGTTTTCCTCTCTACTGTTCCCTCTTTTTAAAATTTATCCACCGCTATCTTGATTGTTCTTGAATGAACTTTTAAAATGGAAGCCATGTGATTTGATTATAGTGGTGAAGGTTTTGTGCAGAATCATCCATACTTTTTTTTAGGGCCGAATTCAAAACCTGCGGGCGGTTATTTGGGGATCTTTTGGCACACGGTGCATCAGTTCTCTGCATTTGGCTCTCTCAAAAAGTGTGGTCCGTTCTGCACACGCCGGAGGGTCGAGTATATATATATATATATATATATATATATATATATATACACACACACAGTGTGACCCGGATATAAGAGATATTTTCTCTGGTCCCAAATTAGAGCCTGTGTTAATGTATATATAATAGACCAAACCCGGATATAAGAGCAACCCCGATATAAGACACTCTCCCGAAAACTCTCTTTTTTCCGGGTTACACTGATATATATATATAATGTCGTGTGCTGAACAACAGCAAATCTTCAATCTCTCCCCTATTCAATCAATTCGAAGTCCTGATATCTACAGCAGATGAGGTGGAATGTTTTGCTCGCAAATTCTCTTACAACTCTTACTCCAATCATTTGGAGTAACCACAACTGATTTCCCCCTCCCCCTAGAACTGAGGCGATACTAAGTGATATGCACATAACCCTGTCACTGGTCTCACCACTCACAAAAGTGGAGGCGGCGGGATGTCTATTTATTTTTATTTATTGTTTAATCCTCCCAAATTCAAGAATCATTTTCCTAATGTTGTTATCTCATTAATGAAGGCGCCGTAGTTTTCGTCGTTTCTTTTATTTTCCCAAGTACTTTCAATCTCATCCAAGACCATCTTCAAGGGCGAATTGCTAAATTAATGTAATTGATAGTTCTGAATGTTTTTGTAAATGCACATGATACGCGTTCTGTTATAATTATGAACACATGTTTCGATCATGTCTAGAGGCAACCGGACATCTAGCCACACTGATGAGCTGTGATACAGCGAAACAGTTTGTCTGTGGATGACAATATATATGCTCCTGAAAAATATATTTCGGTTGAGCTCTCTCGCGAAGGAAATGTGAGTTTGTAAACAGTGACTATCACGGCTGATAATACAAGACTCTTCGGTAAAGCGAATCGAGTTCTCTCGGTCACTGTGTGTTTATCTAAAAATAAATACGCTTAAAAATTCACCCTTTTCCTTGCCGTGCGCCAACGGATTAGGGGTAAAATCTCCGACTGACGCCAATTCAGCCGGGATCCTCTCCTATCTAGAGGCAACCGGACGTCTACCACACTGATGAACTGTGATACAGCGAAACAGTTTGTCTGTGGATGATAATATATATATATATATATATATATATATATATATATATATATATATATGCGCGCTTACTTATTTGAACATTACATTAATACTGTGTAGTGTGCTCGATGAATTCATAGAATGCAAAAGTCTATGCAGCCAGCTTAACACGCACACATGCCCAGGGAGCAAACACCGGACGCGTACACACTCGTCTACATACTTACAAACGTACAAGCTCCGGGACATCTAAATAGACATTTTCTCCCTACTACACTTTTGCAAATATATGCATGCGTACACATGATCACCAATATTAAAGCCATATTTATTGATACTTTTTCTTAGTGATTGACTTTCTTTTCGTCTGTTGATTTTCTTTGATGCTGTTTTCTATTTAAAGGCAATTTTTACGCCTTCTGATTTCATTTGAACCCAGGGGCACAAGGTTTCCAGCCCTCCCCAAACTGGTCTACTGATGTCTCCTTTCTCCTTCAAACAGTTTCTCGCCGATAAGGTCCTTCTCTCATTTTTCCTTGAACAGTCAAATTTTACCCTCTGCACACACGCCAATGTCTTCATAATAACATTGGTATTAATCAATATATATTTTTCGAGATAACTTTAGGTTAAATATTAATATAAGTTTCTACTGGACATAAAGTCAGGGAGCAGTTTTCTACTGTTATTAAGTAATAAAATAATCCCCCACAGAATTATTATATTATGTCACATTTTATTATGCAAGTCAATGTTGTTGTTTTTTTAGATAAAATTGGTATTAACCAACTGATGTCAGAATACTCTCAAGATATATTTACATTAGATATTGATAAAAATTTCTACTGGACATAAAGCAAGCGATCGGTTTTCTACTGTTATTAAGTAATAAAATAATCCAACCCCAGAATTATTACGTGTTTCCTGGGTATGAGGATAAACTACATCCGGCAGCAAGGCCTCTCTGGTCTGGAGATTTCCAGGAGCATGGAACCACCTTTTAATTGCTGTTGTTCTCAGGTGATGGTAGCACCTGTCAGATAGTGATTTTAAAAGTTTTTTTATTTATATAAAGTTTAAAATAACACAAAAAGTTTGTGAGTTTAAATTTTTTTTTTTAATTCAGCTTAAAATATCTATAAAACTTTGTGAATTGAGGAAATCAATTTTATTTCTTCAAAATGCCAATGAATCAGAGTTAAAACCGGGAGGCTTCGTGATGTGAAGTTTTGAAGTTCCGCAGAGTTTGGGATTTGAAGAACTTAATTATCGACCTCAATTGGAATTTCGTTCTGAATTAGAATTTCAGCGCAAATCGGTCTTTTGGCCGGAATTGGACTTTTTGAAGTTCCATAGAGTGAATTAATGAATTCAAAATTTATTTCTTCAAAATTATCATTGCCGTTTTCTAAACTGGACCAGAGATCTCTTTAGTTTAGCCCTCCGCAGGAGCTAGCTCAAAAGACGACACGGGATGCGTCTTTTAAGCTAGTTTCATAATAAAATTGGATTTAACCAACTGATGCCGGGAAATGTTTCAGTTCCTGCTTATTTCAGCTTTATGAAAAATATTGATAATAACTTGCGTGTCAGGTTTTATTATGGAAATTGCAAGGTTAATTTTTTTTATTTATAAATACAAAATATACAGGCCTCAATATCTGATCACAGTGTGCCATATATTTAAATAAATTATTTGTTTATTATTTGACATGTTAATATGGGATTCCGTGACATTCTCCAGTGTTTTCTGTATTACTTCTGGTAACCTTTCTTCTGATCCAACTTTAACATGTCTAGTGTTACCTCCTCACATTACTAATGAGAAAATGAGAGCCAAACTTTCATACGCAACATAACATTTTATACAACTCCAGACTACGTCAGTCCCTATTGGCCAGTAGGTACGCGGTGCTGGGCCCTTCTACGAACATGGATTCTACATCTCGCCTGCACGGTTTGAGAGACGGTTGAGGGGTACGTTTTTACATGTTGAGGTCAGTCATCGGATGGAGTACAGATCTAATCCACTGATTAGGAGGCCATCTCTCAGGTCAACCCGCCGATGCACATGGTTTCACTGAAAGACAGTGAACGCAAAGTCTATTTTAACATGTGACGCACACGATATGCAGCAGTTTACGTTGCTCGAATATTTTCTTTCGTTCCCATAAACATCTCTTTTATTGATAGATCATAACTTCTCTCTTGGATTAATATTTTGAGAGGATAGGAGCCATTGTATTTTGGTATTTTTGAAATATTTTTCGCAACGTGAGCTTCGCAGACGGAGGAATGAGCACGTTTAGCTTAACTCTTCTCAGTTTTTTTTTTTACTGTTACCACGCAAAAACATCGTGTCCAAATAATTTCCTACATTTATTTTCACACCAGCATCAATTTTGAAGGGACCTTTAATTTTACTGTTTACAACAGCAATCGCAAACATTACTTAACGCTCGCCTATTTAGCTTCCAAGTCGTGTTGATTGACTAGTATTCATGAAAGACCTAACCAGTAGCCTAACCATCAGATTAAAATGTAGCTCTATATTCATAATTTGAAATGACTTTTTAGAAATCGACTTTCATGTATTCTTCACCCATCTAACAGTTTTCACATTGTGAAGTGGTAGTTTGGTTGTTTTCATATCTTTAACTAATTTTTCAAATATCCTGCATCTGAACACTTTTGAACAGAGTTCAAAACTGTTTATGTCCGCCATAAACGTTTTTGAATCTCTATTCAAACGTGTTCGTCATTTCCCTGGGAAATGTTCTGGAAAGCTACATTCATTGCTTCCACCAATTCAGACCTTCACAACTTAGGCCTACCGTGCCATGAACACAGGTGCGAACCATCCTTATACCTTTCGCATTCCATTGGTAAGGAGGAAGTTCCACTCAGACAGCTTCTTTCCACGAACCTTTAATTCATAGTTGACTTATCAGAAAGGTGACCTCTTGACATTGTCAGCCTGGAGAGAACCTTGGAAAGTGCTTGAAAACCATTGGGTTGAAAAGTGAGTGAAAAAGGGTAGACGGAATTTTTCGTCGATGGCTGTGCTGGCACGAAGTCTTAGATCACTGTCTTATTTGGTCATGACTTTCATGTGAGGCACTCAGATACCTTCGTCTATTAAGTGATTATCTTGCTTCAACTTGGTCTAGAGCCCTAGATAGTCTTCAGATGTGTACATAAAATAAGATTCGGAATAAAGGTCTATAAAAATGAAAATACTTTTGATACATCCTAATATATAACAGTAATAATAATATGGGACTACACAATACACACACAGAGAACAATCAAAGCTAACCGCCCAGACATTGTTATTAGAGACCGCAAACAAGAAAGTGCCTCCTTATTGATATGGCAGTCCTTGCAGACTGCAATGTATCTTTGAAGATCTTCAAAAAGCTATCAAAATACAAGGACCATGAAATCGAAATCTCAAAAATGTGGCACATGAGAACATCAACAATCCCCGTTGTAGTTGGAGCCCTCGGATTGGATGGAAAAGATTCCAGTAGACTAATTGAAGGGATTCCTGGAAGCCCATATCTTAAAGAAATATAAAAAATTGTTCTCGCGAGTACAGCCCACACCTTACGAAGGGCTTTGTCTATCTAAAATATTTTTTCCAATGGAAAATGACATGATGCCATTTCCAACCTTAGGTCCCTGGGCGGTCCCTGAAAGAAATGAGTACACATCAGAAATCAAAGGAAATAAAATAATAATAATGATATACATAAAAAAATGAAATTCTTGATTCAGACAATGTAATAATCTACTTGAATCATTTATTTTGAATTGAATTTAAAAGTACAATGAATATAATAAAGTCTCGCTGTTGGTGGGCATCTTTACAGATTAGGCATTAGCTATAGGAGTTATCAACATTTGAAATTGAAAAATCAGTAGTCGAAGTTTATAATTTATAAAAATGATTTGCTGCTTGTCTTTTTAATTTTGATAAATAGATATTTTGTTAGAACGAAAAAAATAACTTGTAGTGCACATTACATTACAAAATTCTTCTTCTATATACCATCTTTGAGGGCGTGAGTAGTCATGGTTCTTCAATTTAATCTTCTTCATAGCTCTATGTAAAGTTTGTCGATTTTCGAATTTTGGTATTGCACTCAATTTGAAATTTGGGGTTTGAAATGAAAAAGAATGACAAATCTTTTTTCCCAAATTGCTATCGTTTTTTTTTAGGAAACGGGTTTAAAGACTTTTCGGTTCAAAATTGAAGTGTTGGAATTTCATCCCGGTGATTAAGGAAATTGTTATGGTAACTTACCCATAATAATAATGGACTATTCCGGACATTATAAATACTGCGCCTCAAGAGGAAGCAGCAGTTTAGAGTCAGTCGTTTTTGGACGACTCGGCTAGACGATCGAACTCTTTGCCTCTGGGCAGAGAGGAACCCGGACGAGGCTCCGCCGAAGGGCAGAGCCTCGTTCGGGGAGGTTGACCAACCCGATTCCGTTTATACGGGTTCTACGGGCATTTTTTGGCCGAGCCTACGGGCTCGGTAAGCCCACATTAAACCGGCCTTGTGCCACATTCGACACACGTGGGCGTGTTGTTGAACATCTTCAGAGTCAGTCGTTTTTGGACGACTCGGCTAGACGGTCGAACACTTTGCCTCTGGGCAGAGAGGAACCCGGACGAGGCTCCGCCGAAGGGCAGAGTCTCGTTTGGGGAGGTTGACCAACCCGATCCCGTTTATACAGGTTCTACGGGCATTTTTTGGCCGAGCCTACGGGCTCGGGAATACCCACGGTAAACTCGGCCTTGTGCCACATCTATCCCTCGTGGGGGGGGGACAGTAAATACTGTTCAGAGTCAGTCGTTTTCGGACGACTCGGCTAGACGGTCGAACTCTTTGCCTCTGGGCAGAGAGGAACCCGGACGAGGCTCCGCCGAATGGCAGAGCCTCGTTCGGGGAGGTTGACCAACCCGATCCCGTTTATACGGGTTCTACGGGCATTTTTTGGCGGAGCCTACGGGCTCGGGAATACCCACGGTAAACTCGGCCTTGTGCCACATCTATCCCACGTGGGGGGGGACAGTAAATACTGTTCAGAGTCAGAGTCGACAGACGAGTGTCAGACGATTACTGTAAGACATTGGAATAGTGATCCTTGTCCAGACAACATAGTTCACTCTAACCCAACCTGATAGTCATTACTAATATTCTTTGTACATATTTCTATTTGTAATATATCCGTGTTATTCCATACCTGTGTTCGAGTTATTCTTCATTGGTTCTACCCTTGGACCATCACCGTGGTACAAGGAACTTGGACCCTAACAGAAATATTTAACACTATCAAAAAATTCCGTATCTTTATGCAAAACAAATGTGCAAATTTCATTTAATAAAATATTTCCAATTGCGGCATTTACCTCGTTCTCAATAAATCAAAGAAAACTGAATCAGAACCACGAATAATATAAAAATATTCACTTTATAAAGGCACAACGAAGATTAAATAATGTATTTAGATTGGAAGATTTAAATGGTGACCAGCGACTGCAGCAGGAATTTCTCGAGAGACAGTGAACCCTTGATTTGTTGCATGGAAAATTGGGTCTCTGAATCAAACAAGATGGCTAATTTTAGCCATCAGGTTAATGTGTTTATGGACCAGAAATGCCTATACATCTGGACTCTATGATAAATTGTACAGCCTTATACAATTTATAATTGAAATATATGCAATAGAGCTGGTTTGAAATTAAAAGGGATAATAAATTCCATAAGCAACAGCTGTACAGTGTGCGATGAGTAAATAGTCGCCATTTTATATTTTTCATTTCGCGTATGAACGTCGTTTGTTGCGATTTTGTCGACTGCACAGTATAGTAGGGTCAGGTGGGCGCCGTCTGGAAGAAAAAGAGCACCATGACATAATTCCCTTCGATAGAAATTTGGAAACGGCATGCTATTCTGCTTGGCATTTGCGCTGGAATACGAACATTTCAGAGTGTTTCGGTGTCGAAGGATTCAGAAACAGTTGGATGAGTCTAATAGTGATTATAAAGGTACGACAGCTGGGAAAGCTCATTCTAATCGTACTGATAAGAAAAGAACTCACGAATTTGTTGTTGAGGGTCTCATACTCAATACGGAGACCTACGTCAAGTGCCTATGGAGATAAAAAAAAATACATTCAACTCTTAACAGACATACTGTTCAAATTTGATCAACCTCTAGTAAAATAGAGGTTGTTGACCTGCGTTTGGAGGTTTTTCAAATAATGAGCTGCAAGAAGTTCTAATGAGTGGATCAACACTGGAAATTGCCAAAACTACCGGTACATTCGCAAGGTGTGGAAAGAACTACTGAAGCTTCACAAATTGGATATGAAGCAAGACACAACGCATTATTACTAAATCATTGTACTGTCAAACAAGACCTTCATTTACATCAAAGGAAAATCATACTTTAACATCTCGCTACCACTTTCTTTTAATTTTGTACATTTCGGTGCAAAAAAAAGTGGATCAGAGAGACTTCTCAGCTTAGTAAATATTTTCAGGAAAATATCAGCTTCTAATTGGTCAATAAACACACAAGTGGGCGTTGCAATCCATCCACGCACAATATATTTTTTTCCAGCGCGTGACCAAGTCAAGTTTTCCCGTCAAGTTCATTTGATCCTGTCATGTGATTACATTATCTATAAATAGCAGACACGAGTTCGCTCATTCTCTTTTCTCTCTTCTCGCTGCAAGATGTAGTCCCAAAAGGATTCTCGTCTCGACCATGGACAGTCAGACGTTAAAAGCATATTCACGCATGCACGTACGTACGAACTTTTCCAGCCTACATTACAAACATACAGAACATTTCCAAACTTGCAACAAGAACTTTTCTCTTTGAAATATTCTTCTAAAACCACAGTTTTATAATTAATTCAACCTTTGTGAGTACAGATAAAAATATTCCCAGTCTTAGAGATATAACTCCAACAGATCTTTAACTTCTACGCATGTACATCAACACACAAATAAATACAGATGTTATGTTTTTAAAACCATTTTGTTCTTTCTTTTATTTCATGCTTTGTGGTATTTTACGTTTAATATAAATTGCGTGGTCATGTTATTCACTCAGCCGTAAACAGACATCTACAATTTTTGCATTCTTATTACCAAGTCACTACATTATGGTAACTCCGACTTCTGAAACAACTAGACCACTACAATACTAAATAATTTAGCTATATCATGACGTAATAGAGATTTTCCAAGCATAACTTAGATGTAGCACAAGGCCGAAATATGAGGCACCCAGTGAGGACCGAACTCAATATTCAGTCGTAACTGTTTTAGCGAGACAAGCTTGCTAACCATTACACCACGCCAAGGTGCCCATATCATGATGCAATATGTTATGCAGTGGAGTAGATTTAGTGTAATTTTCAATAAACAATGCAAATTTAAAATATTTTGTCTTTAATTTGTGCCCAGCAATATTATGGTGCTAAATACACTTTTACCTATGTTTGTTTTTTATTAATTATAATCTAACCAATAATGTAAGATTTTATTCATTTATTAAACTTTTTTGTAATTTTTTTACACGGTTTTCACTTATCGAATACGGTCAAATATTGCGTATGTTGTAATTTATAATTAGAAAACTGTTTTGTATATCTTTCCCTTTCAATGTATAGTACAATAAATATCAGTTTTATTTGAATTTATAGCTGAAATCGTAAAATTTAGAAGTCCGTTTGTAAGCAAAAGAATCTACAGAAAATATGCATTTCTGTACATTTTTTTCCAGATGATATTTAAACCTAAGTGCTCAAAAACTGGTAAAAGTTATTTATCTAATTTTTCTTGTCAGTTCTTATCACATCAAGCCACAGCTTTTGCCTTGAGTGCAATCTTGAAAAATCAACCTGGCTTACTATCCATTTACCCAATCTTGTTAGGTAGGTTACTTAGTGTTTCCTCTTGGTAAGAACTTTCAATACATCCCGTGAGTATCATATTCTTCAAACCCTCTTTTCCAATTATCCGTTGCAAAAATCTCAACTCTTTCTGTGTGTCTTTTTTGTTCCTATCTTTTACTCTTATGCCCCGTCTCGGTATCCTCCTTTAAAGCCACATCTCAGCGGCCTCAGGTCGCCTCTTCATCTGTGAGAAAAATGTCCAGTATTCACTACTATATAAGTGGATTGATATTGCATCGTAGTTCGTCATTGACACAACTTCGTAAATCCGTATCTTTAAAGGAAAAAAAGTTCCGTTTCCTTTTCAGTCTTATTTTTCAGTTCTTACGCTTGTCATATAAAAAGATGAAAACCAAGTGATAAGTGGACATTTTGTTTATAACTTGATCCTGTCTGATATTCTACTGAGAGCAATTCTCTAAAATCGCCGATACCTTTGGAAGATTTCTTCTGGAAATACACGAAGAAAGATAAAACACTAAACATTCTTGATTATCGATTATGCGTGTATGAATCTTTAATAATCTACTGTTATTGAACTATTTATGACTCGCTATATGCTTAAATATTCTTGTGCGCATATTAATAACAGTCTTTGTCACACCATTTCTACATATTTATCTATGTATGAGTCAGTACATGAATGGGAGTATCTTTTGGATAATTTATTACTTTTTCTTCAACCTACCAATCTATCATATATATATATATATATATATATATACAGTGCTGTTCGATAAAAGTGACTCACCTGAATTTTTTTACTTAAAAATCTTTTCGCCTATTGTTTTTGGGGTCAAACTAATATTTAATCTTACTAATATAAAGACCCCTTCCCGACCACCTAGTAAAAAAGTTTACTCACCCTGAGGTTTTCTATTGATAATTATAATTTTGGATATAAATGAGATTTAGGGAAAAACTCTGTGCAAAAAATGTGACTCACTTATTTCCTGCAACTAATAATCAATAGAAACATAACCGAACAGCTTTAAATAAAGAATAATAGAGGTATAATTTATTTATAATAGGTAATACAGTTCGAAATATTTAATAATCTATGGGTCTTCCTTTATTTTGAATAACCTTTTCAACCCTTTTTGGCATTGACTTGATTAGGTTCTGGCAAATCTCATCTCCAAGCATTGAATTCCATTCGGATATGAAATCCACAATCAAATCCTCTTTGTTGCTCAACTGCTTTCTCGAGAGCCTCTACTTTATAATGCTCCATAAGTTTTCTATGGGGTTGAGGTCAGGAGATTGGGGCGGCCATGTCATAACACTCACCTGCTTCTCATCAAAGTATTCCTTCATCAATTTTGATTTGTGACAGGGAGCATTATCCTGCATAAAAATGAGCTTGGTGGGGTCGATTTTCACCCTTTCAGCAGAAGGGGGCAGACAAGACTCTAAAATTCTCTTGTACTGCTCGCTCCTGAGGGTCTTTTCAATAGGTTTTAAGAAACCAGTTCCATGAAAAGAAAAGCATCCCAAGAACATTATAATGAATGGATGCTTGACAGTACTTACTGCTAAATTCAAAGAGCTTTCAAAGCTTCTTCGGATTTTAGATCGCTTATCCTTTGAATTTAGCTCAACTTTCGTTTCATCGGAGAAAATAACATTTAGTAAAAAAAATCAGGTGAGTCACTTTTATCGAACAGCACTATATATATATATATATATATATATATATATATATATATATATATATATATTTATTCGAAAATTATAACATAAATATGTTATAAATCACTACAAAAATACACATTTTGTTTCAAGACTTCTGGTGTCTTATCAAGTGATGATGTTAAATGTAAAATAAAGAGTCTTAAAAGGTTCAAATCAATGAAACACCCCTTGCTAAGGGGAAACGCTTTTACATAAGCTGGAATGACCAATCAAAATACAAGTATACGAGAATTCAAAAAACCTGACAACGAACTAAGGTTATAATAATTATTTAATGCTTTAATGTTGGGGTGAGACTAAAATAGAATTTATTCTAACTAATAAATATTAAATTATACGATAAAATTTGAAATTAAAAATTACCCATTTTAAAATTTAAATTTAATCTATATTAAAGTTAAAATTATAAAATTGCTGAGGGAAAAAGAAAAAAAATACAAATTCTTTTTATTTTGTTTTTATTGAAATTAAGTTGGAATAAATGTTAAGATCAAATATCAAACAAATATATATATATATATATATATATATATATATATATATATATATATATATATATATATATATATATATATATATATCACCCATATTTATGCATGAGTCAATGCAGGAATGATAGTATCTTTTTGATAATTTATTACGATTTTTTTATCAACCTAAATATCTATCTATTTTTATCTGTAAATCATTTATCTATCTAGAGACTTCTCAATCTGTTGATACTTAACTCTCAATCTGTTAATAGCAATCTCTCAATCTGTCAGTATCTATCTCACAATCAGTTAATATCTTTTTATCTGTCAATCTCGTAATATCTATCTATCTATCTATCTGTCTGTCAATCTGTTAATATCTATCTCTCTATCTGTTAATGCCCCCTCTCTATCTCTCAATATCTCTCTATCTCGATCTTTCAATATTTCTCAATCTATTGATATCTATCTATCTATCTATCTATCTATCTATATATATATATATATATATATATATATATATATATATATTACATTATCTCTCAATCAGTTAATATCTCTCTAATCTGTTAATATCTCTCAATCTGTTACTAACTCTCAATATCTCTCAATCTGTCAATATCTATTTGTTATCTCTATCTCTATAACTGCTATATCTCTACCTCAGTTAATATCTATCTATCTATCTGTCAGTATCTTTATATCTGTTAGTATCTCTCTATCTCTTAATATTTCTCTATCTCTCAATCTGTTAATATATATATATATATCTAACTATCTATCAATATCTTTATATCTGTTAGTATCTCTCTATCACTCAATCTGTTAATATTTCTCTATTTCTCAATCTGTTAATATCTATCTATCTATCTATCTATCTATCTATCGGTCTGTCTATCTATCTATCTTTCTATCTATCTGTTAGTATCTCTCTATCTCTCAATCTGTTAATATTTCTCTATCTCTCAATCTGTTAATATATCTCTCTCTATCTCTCAATCTGTTAATATATCTCTCTCTATCTCTCAATCTGTTAATATCTATCCATCTATCTCTCAATCTGTTAATATCTATCTATCTATCTCTCAATCTGTTAATATCTATCTATCTATCTATTTCAGTCATGTTAGACTTTGTTTTTTCAGTTACAGTAAAAGCTGAAGAACTACGGAGAAATTTACGACTATGCCTCTGTAGTAGTAAAATCTTCAACAACGTGGTATGAATTTATTTCTTTGTATGTCCGCCCAGTTACCATTTTTCGGAGAGCTATGCATAAATAATAAAGCTCTTTGCACAAACATTTTTTATAGCTTGACCAAATCCACAAGTGAATAAATCAGAACACAAATGGAATTAAAGTCTTTATCACAACTGTTTGGTCAGCCGGTATAGTTCAGAACGTTTGAAGGTTTATCCCTACTTATCTGTCAGGGGACTTCTCACGCCCACTGCGTGGTGTTGTTTAAAGCAGTATAAAAGAAAAGAGCACAAGCCTCCACACAACTCTCTCTCTCTCTCTCTCTCTTCTTCTTCTTCCGCTCTTCAACGATAGGATACCGTAGTAACAAGATGTGTCTTTTCCTCTATTAGTGCTTTCTTAGACCCCAGCGAGGTACAGTGGAGTAATTGCGGCTCGGACTGAGGAATTGGAGAGCCAATTTCGAATTCCAGCCGAATTCATTTAAATCACTTATGTGCTAAAGATATAAATCTATCCCTCCCAGTTATGGGTAAATAACAGGGCAGACTTCTATAGCCTTGGGTGGCAGCCTGTCTAGGAAAAGATAAATTCTGAATTCAAACCAGCCTGGTTGGGCTCCATCAGGCTGTCTTGCCCAAAACACACAACGTCTACTGCGACTACAGATTTCATAACGTCTTCACACTTGAAGTATCTGGAAGAGAGGTGTTCATGATGAATAATGCAATGAACAGGGAGAAACTTTGGAAAGCTGAGATCATATAATCTTATTTTTCCCCACCATTGCAGGTATTTCATCTGTTAGAACACCGACGGGTTTATTAAGTGGAACATCAGCATTTGTTAAGGTTTCGTCAAGCGTATTTTAATGGCAACACCAAGGGCCAAGGGTTGTGTTGCGGATTCCGGGATGAAATCCGATATCAATAAATAACAAACGCCAGAAATAGATAAGGAAAATAAATGTATTAACGTAATAATACAAACTGGTAATACGGGTTAGTAGATCCAGGAATGCGGGTTAGTAGCAATAGTATATATACAGTCTTGGTATTGAAGTATCGCGGTATGACTCCTTACTGAGTCTAGGTGCTCGTGACGGTGACTCTTGTGCTACCCTCCTCTAATACTACTCTGATACTACTCCCCGGGTATTCACTGGTAGTAGTATATGTATACCTAGGTTGAGTCCATTTGTGTGAAAAGGGGAGACCCCTTAACAGGTTGTTTTTTTTTTTAATGTCACTAAGTCCAACATCTCTTCTTTCAGTTGCATCAGAGGAGAAATAACGAACAGATGCTGTCAGTTTGTATGTGGTCTTATACAGGGTGTAACAACAAATTGTCCAAATTGCGTAACAGCATAATTGTCCAAATTGCGTAACAGCATAATTGTCCAAATTGTGTAACAGCATAATTGTCCATCCTACAAAATGTTTTATATCTAAAAAAAAAACACTAAACTAATGGAGTTTCTTTTTCCAGGTTTTCAGATGAGACGATTAGTCATCTTGTCACCATTTGT
Organism: Acanthosepion esculentum; assembly: GCA_964036315.1. Lineage (NCBI taxonomy): Eukaryota > Metazoa > Mollusca > Cephalopoda > Sepiida > Sepiidae > Acanthosepion > Acanthosepion esculentum. The sequence continues at coordinate 105,776,179 of OZ038479.1, forward strand.
CGTAAGAATCGCTGAAAAATCCTTTATAAAATGAGCTAGAAAGAGAATAGGTTAAAATCGTTTTGTGTTAGCCCCACTGTCTTCCCAAATGAGCAATAGTGAGAGGAGAAAGATCATTCAGGCCTTCATTCATACTCTGGCTTCCATATCAAGAGAACAGTGAATAAGCTTAAAAAAGAAGGAACAGTAGTGAGGAAACTGGATCCGGAGGTCACAACAGCAAAAGGATCATCATTTCAACTTAAAGCTAAAGAGATCAATTAGAAAAGATCCAATAAGACGTTTGGCAGCGTGAGATTGTAGTTTCAGCTATGATAGTCCAAAGAACTGTGAATAAAACCATGAAATTGAAATCGTACGTGAAACTTGTGAGGTACATTGTTACTCCAGGAGTGAAAGTTAGAAGGTTAGAGAGGGCAAAGTTCATCTTAAATAAGTTGGAAAATGATCCTGGTATAATATATATATATATATATATATATATATATATATATATATATATATATATATATATATGAACTTTATTTCAATCCTTCACGAGCTTCCTATCCTTAGCTATGATTAATTAATGATGAACATGTCATTTTCGTTTATGATCGATTTCATCACGATTCTTCTGTTAAGCTTACATTCTTATTGCTCAAAGTGGAGCCCAATAGTGTTATAAAACCTCGGAGAATTCCAGTAAGATATCTTTAATCATTTCTAAGATACAACGGTTCAGAGCTTAAGCTAACAAATGGACAATTTTGCTTTTGCAACTGGTATATATATATATATATATATATATATATATATATATATATATATATATATATATATATATAATTAAGTAATTCATTGAGTCTGAAAGAAACCTCAACAGAATGCAGAAAGCACTGGACGGCCGTTTCGTCCTATATTTGGGACTCATCAGCAGTGCGCATCCACTACCGAAAATTGAAACGCTGACAGTTAGATTATTGTTATGGGAACTTACCCATAATAATAATGGACTATTCCGGACATCATAAATACTGCACCTTAAGAGGGAGCATAGTTCAGAGTCAGACGATTACTGTAAGAAATTGGAATAGTGATACTGGTCGAGACAACGTAGTTCACTCTAACCAAATCTGATAGTCATTACTAATACTTCTACTTCTTTGTATTATATTCTTGTTGTAATATATCTTTGTTATTCCATACCTGTGTTCGAGTTATTTCTTCATTGGTTCTAACCTTGGACCATCACCGTGGTACAAGGAACTTGGACCATAACATTTATCAAGCATACCAACTGTCCCAACGGGACACGGTGATGAAGAGGTAACAAATCAGACTCAATATAGCGCCGCTCTCTCATATATTCCGTGGTAGAACTCAACTGAAATTCTCTGTAACCATAGGACTGTGCCCAGGAGCCACGACTACTATCACGAAGCCGCTCAAAATTAAGCATTAGAAGCCGGGTCAAGCAATGATATACGCATGATAGAAATTGTTAGGAGGATTTGATAATTATAATTAAGTAATTCAATGAGTTTGAAAGAAACCTCAACAGAATGCAGAAAGCACTAGTCCTATATTTAGGACTCATCAGCAGTGCGCATCCACTACCGAGAATTGAAACCCTGACAGGTTATCAACCAGACGTCATACCAACTGTTTCAACGGGCCTCGGTGACGAAGAGGTAGCAAATCAGACTCAATATAGCGCCGCTCGTTCACATATTCCGTGGTGGAACTCAACTGAAATTCTCTGTAATTCTCTCTCTCTCTCTCTCTCTCTCTCTCTCTCTCTCTCTATATATATATATATATATATATATATATATATATATATATATATATATATATACATAATATTAACAACAGCACTCTATATGCTATATATTATATACAGAGCGTGATGGATAAGTTGCCATCTAACTTATGCAAACATGGAAATAACACTCATTTTAACAGATATATTTACTAAAATTACGCAAAAATATCTTGAAATACTGAAGGGTAATTTTATTCAATAAAATCGCCATTGGTTTTAACCAAGTCCTCCAGATGACTTCAGAATCTCCTGCAACACTTCGGGACGGTCTCCTTGTTTAATTTGGTGAATGCTGCCATAATCCTTTCCTTCAGTTCATCTTTGGTGTTACAAGGAGTTTTGTTGGTCTCTCACTTGACTGCGCCCCACACATAATAATGAAGGGGGGGGTGCACTCTGGGGAGTGAAGTGGCCAAATGTAAGGGGAGATGTGGTCGCAGATATTGTCTAACTGCCATGATTTGATTCTCCTCCTTGTATGGCATGGTGCAATGGTGCAGGGTCCTTTTTCTAGAGATAAGTTCTTCAAGCAGCCACCCTCTTGACTCAGGGCAGGACACCCTCCTCATAGCACTTGATGTAGACTTCTGTGTTGTGCCTGAAGCCCTGTGGGAAGGTAAATGGAAGCATAACGTCACCGTCAATAGTGATCACTCCAAACACCTTCATAATCACCATTAGACTCATCGAACCGTTCCCGAATCCTCTGAAAATCCCTAAATATATCAAACTACTCATGCTAATAACCCTAAACATATTCACCTACTATACCAAAATTAAATACATTTTAACTATACACAAGATGAAAAAAAAACTATTGAAGAAACTAAAAGAAACTCATAAGTATTAATATATCCCTCACTGATTCCAGTAAAAAATAAAACTAATTATATACTACTCTAAATTTAATACAACCAACTTATTCATCCACAATAACTCTTCTCCGTCAACTAGCGTTTTGTAAAAGACCAACATCGTATATCTATTTAAATGTCCTTTGGAGGATTGCATCTCCGACAAAAATGTAA
>OZ038479.1:105784013-105804013 GCA_964036315.1 Acanthosepion esculentum
TTTTCTGAAAATTGTGGTTCCCTGATGATGTAATTGTGTAAATGTGGGATTGAGTATTTATCTGGAACTGTTTTTGCGTTAAGATTCCTGGAATCCCCACAAGGTCGCCATGCGCCTGTATCTGGCTTTGTAATCATGTGTAGTGGAGAGGAGTATGGACTACTTGAAGGACGTATGATGCCTAATTGCTACATATGTTGAAATTCGTCTTTTGCTATTTTATATTTTTCTGGATTCAATCTGCGTGGTGATATGTGTGTATGTTGTCCAGTTGTTGTAATGTAATGTTTAGCAGTGTGATGAATTTCGTCTGTATGTTTTAAAGGCGTATTAAGAGAGGACATTTTTTTATCAATTCCTGCAGTCGATTAGCAGTTGGTATTGCAGAATTAATTCCTGTTGACGTGTAGATTCCCTTTGCCTCTAGCTTTGTGTTAATGTCAATGAGAGAGTGTGTCGACATATTCATTGATAGGTAGAAATGAGATTAAAAAAAGTCTGTTCCTAGAATTGGTGTTTTCACTTGCGCTTGTGTGAAAATCCATGGAAAATATCGCCCAAATCCTAAATTGAGTGTTAGTGATATATCTCCGTATGTCTTGATTTTTTATCTATTTGCGACCGGTAGTGTGTATGCGGATAGTGTATTTTTTTGGTTAGGATCCGGTGGAATAACACTTGATTTGTTCACCGGTGTCGACTAAAAATAAGTATCCAGTATTTCTGTCCCGGATGTAAAATAGACGACATTCTTGTCCCATTCCAACAGCTAAGGTCGCCTTTATTTGCTGCCGGAATAATCGTTTCCTTTTTGTTGTGTAGAAGTGTGAGAGGTCCTTGAACTGAAATTGCATGGTTCTGTGCACTTCTTTGCATCTTTTCCAAACTTATAATGATACCAAGAGGTATCGTAAGTAAGTTGTTCTCTGGAGGAGGAAGTTCGACCTGCCCCGTCTTCTGCGCGGTGAGTAGGATCTATTTTTGATCTCTGGACGAGAACGTTGGAATGTTTGCCTTCGTATCAAACGCTGTATTTATATGGTGAGGTTGGCTATATTTTGACGTATCTGAGACAACTCTTCTGATCTGTCGGTTGGTGTTGCTGTAATTGTTAGTATATATGATGTGGCGTATACGCTTTTGTCCTTGTCATGCATTTTGTCCGCTATTTCTCATACTCTAAATCATCGGGGAGAGATGCGAGTATCTGTGTTGTGTACGTTTGTAGTTTGTCTGTCTACAATTTTTTAAAGACTGCTTCGGACATGGTATTGTCTTCTAATAACGATTGCATTTTCCTCAGAAGCTGTGAAGGTTTCATGTGTCCCAGATTCAAATTATTAAATAGATCGTGTAACCTTCTTTCATCCGATTTCCCGACATGCCTACTGATTGAATTTTTCAACGTGTCGTAAGGTTTTTCTTCTGGCATCTCGTCAAGGAGATCGACTACCTCTGTCGCCACGTCTGTGGGGAGTTTTTAAACAAAAATTTGCGATGTGATTTTTTTTTTTGCGTTAAAAATTGGGTTTAATTGTAAAAACTGGATTTGCACATTTGCTGGATTGTAAATGGGTAAATTTATAGTTATCATGGTTTCCAGAGATTCTTTGGTGTTTGCGTCGATTTTATACAAGTCTCGGTGTTGTAGCTGAACATCGGGTTAATTTTATTGAAGCCGTGTTCTCTCGAATCATAAGATTGCGAGTTCGTCCCACGTCGGTCGGTCACCAGTTTGTAGGGTCAGTCTACCCGGATTAAAAGTGAAAATTTAAAATCCGTGTGTCGCGCCCACAAATACAGCATAACACGAAGAAATGATTTTTTTTACATAGGCTAAAAGGAAAACCAGATTGAAATAATCATATATTTATATACATATTAACATAAATTTTTACATGGTAAATATTGTGTATGATCTGGTCGTAAAAAAAAAAACAACGTTCAAATGTTCGACAAAATTTTCCATTTGTTAAAGGGTACTTCGTAAAGTCATATGCCTTGGTCAGTGTAAAGTGTGTACATATCTGTGTCTCTGAAGCACATTTTAACGGAGTGTATACCGTGCTGCTGACTGAATGTGTGTGTTTGCGCAGCACATTAGTAGAAACTGTGTGTCTGTGTGTGTGTGTGTGTGTGTGTGTGTGTGTGTGTGTGTGTGTGTGTCTGTGTGTGTGTGTGCTAATACGTGAAATCTGATTCGGGTGGTTCCAAAAGGAAATGGACATACAGATATGATCAGACTTACATTTTTCCACGGCTATGAATATTTCTATGAGTTGTATGAATATTCTTTTGAATGGTGTGTAGTCATCGCTGACTGGGGTATTGTCATGGTAACGAGAATTCTGGTCGGGTGTTTATAGATCCAACTGCTTGTCTTGGACGGGTGAATCACGTCCAGCTGCTGACTGGGTTTTTGCGGTGTGTTTTTATTGCCCCCGCAATAGGTGTATATATAGTTATCCTGATCACATGATTGGATCCAGACGAAAGCTTTTAGGTTTACGCGGGATAGCACCCGGCGACCAGTTCATTTGGAGTTCAAACGTACGGATATAGTCGGAAACATAGCACGTGACTGTATTGCCCAACCAATTTCCAGAAACCACTTATTTAATTTTTTATTTATTTTTTTTTTTTTTTATTTACTGATTTGTACAAAAGTTTTTGTTTTAGTGATTCTGATCTTATTTATATGTGGACGTTTCTTACTTATTTGTATTTCACCTATTTTTTTGTAAAAATTTTATATCTTATATATTTTTCTCACGAACGGTGCCCAACTGACCCTACTATACTGTGCAGTCGACAAAATAAAAAAAACAAACAGCGCGCATGCGTGAAATTAAAAATATAAAATGGCGACAAATTACTCATCGCTCCCTCTGGTTTGTCATAACACGCGCATTATTATGTATTCGATTTGCCTTTATCTTCATTCAAAATTAAATGCTAATTCCTTCGACTAATCGGCTACAGAATACATTCGTTCCATTAGACCGAACGAAGCGTCAAAAAGACAGTCTTATTCACTATTTATTCATAACTACCAAAATTCAATATATATCCTGAACCAGATAAAAAATAAAAGAAGTTATGCCCGATGTCTCATGACGCATAAATATGTCGACTTACGCTCTAATTCATCCCCTTATCCATCGCAGAAGACGTAGTGTTTACTTGTCACTTTTTCCATCTTTGATTGTGCCTTGTCGTATGCTTCTCAAGTCTCATAGATTATTTATGATTTTTTCGTCCTGCCTTTCCAATTGACCGTGTGCTGGCTGTCTTATCGTGCAAGGAAATGAAGAAGATACGTGTTGAAAACGTACGTTGGTGAAAGTAAAGATGACTCCTGATTTGTACTCGTTTCCTCTTCACCTGACCCTTTATTATTATTATTATTATTATTATTATTATTATTATTATTATTATCTCTTCTTATAATTATTTTCGTATTTATTATCCCTTTATTATTATTATTATTACCACTTTTTATGTCTTATAATTATTAGTAGTAGTATCTATTATTATTATTATTATCTCTTTTCATTATTATCTCCTTTTATTATTATTATTATCTCTTTTTATCTCTTTTTAAATTATTTTTACCAATATTTATTTCTTTTATAATTATTATTATCTCTTTTTATTATTATGTCTTTTTATGAATATTATTATCTCTTTATTATTATTATCTCTTTTTATCATTATTACCTCATTTTACCTCTTTTTATTTCTTTTATAATTATTATTATCTCTTTTTATTATCTTTATTATTATTATCATATCTTTTTATTATTATCATTATCTCTTTTCATTATTATTATTATTATCTCTTTTTATTAATAGTATTATCTCTTATTTTATTATTATTATTATTATTATTATCTATTTTTATTATTATCATTATCTCTTTTTATCTCTTGTTGTTGTTGTTATTATTATTATTATTATTATTGTTAACTCTTTTCATTATTCAATTTTTGTCTTCGTTCATTTTCGTAGCTTCATTTTTGCCGGGAATCGGAGATGACCGTTTGACCATTTCAGGTTGATGGTTCAGGGAACTTTCTCATATGCCTGCTTCTATTTAACGCCTGTACTCACTCACTCACTCACTCACTCACTCACTCACTTTCTTGATCTACTCTATCCCCCTCCCTCTCTTTCCCTCACGTTTCTCTTTCTATCCCTCTTTTTGTTTCTATCTTTTCTATCTATTTTCTGTTTTACATATTTTTTCTTCTCTACTCTTTTTCCTATTTTGGCTCTTACGTTCATTTATTTCATTTTTTAACGTTTTCTTTCTTGATTCTTCAGCTCATATTTATTTCTCGCGTCATTTCATTTGTCTTTCTTGCCTTTTCCTTCCTTTTCATACATATATATAAACATACATACCTTCTTTCTTTATCTCTTCTTATTGCAATCCTATTTTTCTTTGCTTTTTATTTTTACACACAAAGACGGTGGAGTAGTGGATAGCGGCACGGTAGTGGAGAGCAGAGTTCGAATTCCAGTCGAGTCCATTACATTCACTTACATGCCAATAACCTTGGGAAAGGTATTAATCCTCCTCTTCTCGCTGCAGCTATGGGTAAATAGCAGGACCGACTGGGCTTTATAGCCTAGGAAAAAGGACAACTCAGCGGAGGGTTGTTTGAGGACCTTTTGGCACGTATTGCACCAGGTCTCTGTATTTGGCTCTTCAAAAAGTGTGGTTGGTTCAGCACAAATCTTCACCACTATAATCAAACTCATATATGCTGGTATCTATCTGTCGGTTCCTAGGAGCAGAACTGCTTGACCCTCATACATCGAATACGAAGGGAGAGTCTACTATATATAATTATGTATTTGGACTGAAAAGGTATTGTTGTTAAGTTTTTTTTTTTTTATTTAATTATTTTTCCTGCGTTCTAATAATTCTTTTTCTGGGCATAAATTATGTATAAATTGTCGGAATGTTCTGCATGTCCGATCGCTTTCGGCTATACATTTAACCATTATGAAGGATGATTTTATTTTTAACTGAATGTATAGATTTTTTTATACATGCATTTAGAGTTATACGAATGTTTTATTTTCCAATCACGAAACTTATTATTATCATTATTATTATTATTATTATTGTATATATATATATATACAAATTACATATTATATATAAATTATATATATATATGCATTATATAGATATATATACAAATTACATATTATATATAAATTATATATATATATGCATTATATAGATATATATACAAATTACATATTATATATAAATTATATATATATATGCATTATATAGATATATATACAAATTACATATTATATATAAATTATATATATATATGCATTATATAGATATATATACAAATTACATATTATATATAAATTATATATATATATGCATTATATAGATATATATACAAATTACATATTATATATAAATTATATATATATATGCATTATATAGATATATATACAAATTACATATTATATATAAATTATATATATATATGCATTATATAGATATATATACAAATTACATATTATATATAAATTATATATATATATGCATTACATAGATATATATACAAATTACATATTATATATAAATTATATATATATATGCATTACATAGATATATATACAAATTACATATTATATATAAATTATATATATATATGCATTATATATATATATATATATACAAATTACATATATATAAATTATATATATATATGCATTATATAAATTATATATATATACAAATTATATATATATATGCATTATATATATATATATACCAATTACATATTATATATAAATTATATATATATATATGCATTATATATATATACAAATTACATATTATATATAAATTATATATATATATATGCATTATATATATATACAAATTACATATTATATATAAATTATATATATATATGCATTATATATATATATATACAAATTACATATTATATATAAATTATATATATATATATATGCATTATATATATATATATATATACAAATTACATATTATATATAAATTATATATATATATGCATTATATATATATATATATACAAATTACATATTATATATAAATTATATATATATATGCATTATATATATATATATATATACAAATTACATATTATATATAAATTATATATATATATGCATTATATATATATATATACAAATTACATATTATATATAAATTATATATATATATGCATTATATATATATATATATATATACAAATTACATATTATATATAAATTATATATATATATGCATTATATATATATATATATACAAATTACATATTATATATAAATTATATATATATATGCATTATATATATATATATATACAAATTACATATTATATATAAATTATATATATATATGCATTATATATATATATATACAAATTACATATTATATATAAATTATATATATATATGCATTATATATATATATATATATATACAAATTACATATTATATATAAATTATATATATATATGCATTATATATATATATACAAATTACATATTATATATAAATTATATATATATATGCATTATATATATATATATATACAAATTACATATTATATATAAATTATATATATATATGCATTATATATATATATACAAATTACATATTATATATAAATTATATATATATATGCATTATATATACATTATATATATACACATTAAATATACATATATACATTATATATATACGCATATGTGTGTGTGCGTGTGTGTTGCGTATATTTTAGCAGCATATTTTCATTGAGACATGTTTCATTGAAAAATTTATACAAGTTTTGTCTACTTATTTTCAATTGAATCCTTTCGTATTCACGGACTTGCTTTTTGGTGTCATTATTAATAGAAGAGGGAAAATTACCGTGCTGATACATATTACATATTTTGATACATATTATTCCGAATACTTTCGACATAGCACAATGTCATCGTCAGGGTGATGTTTACTTCAAGACAAACATTGTAGTATTTTCAAAGAAAAAATTGCTGTGTTCATCTGAAGGTTTTTTTTTTTTTTTTTTTACTTATGAAGTGAAGAACGCTGAGTTGAGTGCTGTGTGTTTGACTTGAGTAACGCTTCAGGGGAGGTAACTAAGTTATGATGGCGTCAAGTGTTTTTTAAGAAATAATTATTAAAACTATCAATGCGTTAGCACATAGGTTGACAAATATCCATTATGAAATCTGACGTCAAACACTAACTTTATAATAATCAACGTAGATTATAAAATATTTTTATGAACTGATTTTGGGCTTCAACTAAAGTCTTAAACAGTATTTCAAACTAAAAGCATCACTGAGAATAAACTTGGTTAAATGAAAATATATCAGAAAATGTCAAGCACGTAATAACTCTTAGACGGCACGAAGTAACTCGTAGTCAACACGAGATAACTCTTAGTCGGGACAAGGCAACTCATAGCCGACACGAGGTAACTTTAGTCGGCCTCAGGTAACTCTTAGACAGCACGCAGTAACTCTTAGTCTGCACGCGATAACTCGTTATCTGCACGAGGGAACTCTTAGTCGGTACGAGATAACTCGCAGTCTGCACGAGGTAACTCTTAGACGACACGAGATAACTCGTAATCTGCACGAAGTAACTCTCAGTCGGTACGAGATAACTCGTAGTCTGCACGAGGTAACTCGTAATCGACACTAGATAACTTGTAGTCTGCACGAAGTAACTCTTAGTCGGCACGAGAAAACTCGTAGTCTGCTCGAGGTAATAATAAAAACTACCAACTGCTAGTTATCTGGTGGTTGGCAGCCAACGTGTTAAACATTTAAAAACAATTTTTATCATGATGACATCTTGAAGATTAAAAAGCAAAATTGAGCAGTGTAAACATTACGAAATTCATGAAACATGAAAATTTTTGAACAGTTCGCCCTAGGTACAACAATAAACCACATCCGGCAATAAATCCTCTAACCGGAAGGTTTGGAGGAGCGTGGAACCGCCTCTTAATTGTTGTTGTCCCCAGCTCCACCCTGACCCGGAATGGTAGCACCCATTAGGGTCCGAGCTATGAGCAAATAGTGAACCCCCAAACTAAGGTCACAGCATGAAAATATAAAAATAAATTAGAACAAATTACCAGCAATACATTTTTTGAAAAAAATTACCAAAGTTCGCAATAAAATAAAAGTTCTGAATTAAATAACCCATAAGGAGTTGATAGCATCGTTAAACAAACAAATCAAACCAAACCTTGAGTACTTGCCTAGTGTGGTAGCTGGGGTAGTCGATATTTTTCTCAATTATGTCAGGGTCAGGTAAAAAGCTAGAGTTTCAAATGATGACTATTTTAAATGTATACGGGTCTTTTTTACTTGGAAGTATGGCGCTACTTATGATTTTTTATGAACTTATTGCTAATCACAAAATTTTGGGTTAAATTTGCCTTTGACAAAACTCGAACTTTGTTGGAATTTAATTTGAGAACAATATTTTACAAGTTCACAATCTCGCTATTTTTTCTATCCCCACTCCAACCTCTTTTTACTTTCAAAACCGGCACCCAAAGCCTTGATTCATATCAGAGATAAGAATACATTTTCTGACTAACGACAGAGCTGGAAAATATAAAAAGGAATTCCACTACCATTATTCTTTCCATGGTGCCATAATGTCGAGGGGAAACCTTACAGTTTGTTCACTCCAACCTGTTTTCATTACTTTCAAAACCGGCTCCCAGAGCCCTGATTCTTATCAGAGATAAGAATATATTTTCTGACCAATGAAGGGGCCAGGAAATTTGTTTAACAATTTTGGAGGGAAAAGTCCCCGATTCTTCTGAGCCTACTAAATCTCCATAAATTTGGAGAATCTTTGCCTATTTAGCAGTGAGAATTTCGACCAGCGTCTGTGAGATAAAAAGCACCAGTCAACTTCAGATCCACTTTCAACCAAAGAACTACCTACTAAAGGGCTGTCGAGAACGAACGTCGATCCACAATTCAAGACCAATTCAAAGCTGCATCTCTTCATCACTCCTTCTGTCATGCCCACTGGACTTCTATCGTCGACCTACGAACTCGCTCAACTGCAAGATTCCTATATCTACCAACAATTTTCCTACTCTACAAGAACTGTGAGTGTTTCTAAACCTTAACAAAATTCTACTCGCTTAAAGAACCTTTTAGGCGCTCAGAGAAATATTTTGAGCAAGCCTTTTTTCTGTTATGAACATTTTCTCTCCCCTTAAAGGACATTTTCTTTTTCCTTTCTTTCTCTCTTAATTGTCTTTATCCCTTTACCCTTTTTTTTCTGTATATGTAAATAAACACTTTCTTCTTTTATTGTTACACGCCGAGCAGGAGTTTTTTTCTTTATTCGTCCGCGCCTAAAAGAGAGAGTTTGTCCGCTCTAATCTTGCTGTTTTTTACTCGCGTTTTGTCGCAATTTTTTAACCTCAACCCTTAGATGCGGGAAAGCCGGGACAAACGTTCCCGGCAATTTGTTTTCTATACCACTGGTGGTTTCTATGTAGCAATGCCAATAACATCTTGGTCAATAATACAGATGACAATCACACAAAGTTTGTATCCATAATCTTTTGTGCCTAATTCACTTCACTTTTGTTGAATTAATTCATATTATTTTTCTTGAATACTTACTAGCAATATTAGTAGCAATAGGCTTAGTAGTAATAGTATTAATAGTAGTAGAAGCATTAATAGTAGTTTAAACTCACTGATGTTCTTAGATAAAATATTTTCATAGATTTTCTTATCTTTATCGTTTTATATTAGTCTGAAAATAAAAAGAATAATAAAAATGTTTTATTACAGAACTTCCGAAGATAATAATAATAATAATAATAATAATTTTGCAACTTCTACGGGAAGGAAACTGAAAGAAACTGGTACGAACACCACCCTGACCCGGTTACGGAGATAGGACCTGTTACAATTCTATGGGACTACACAATACACACTGACAGAACAATCAAAGCCAACCGCCCAGACATTGTTATTAAAGACCACAAACAAAATAAGTGCCTCCTTATTGATATGGCAGTCCCTGCAGACTGCAATGTATCTTTGAAGATATTCGAAAAGCTGTCAAAATACAAGGACCTTGAAATAGAAATCTCAAAAATGTGGCACATGAGAACATGAACAATCCCTGTTGTAGTTGGAGCCTTAGGATTGGTTGGAAAAGATTCCAGTAGACTAATTGAAGGGATCCCTGGAAGTTCATGCCTCAAAGAGATACAAAAAATTATTCTGACATGTACAGCCCACACTTTACGAAGGGCTTTATCTATGTAATATTTCTTTTTTTTTTTTTTTTTTTTTGCAGTGGAAAGTGTCATGATACCATTTCTAACCTTAGGTGCCTGAGCGGGGCCCGGAAAGAAATGTGTAAACGCCAGATATCAAAGAAAATAAAAACAATAATAATAATAATAATAATAATAATAATAAAGAGAAATACTGGACAAATATCTGAAACTACCCAGAGAACAAGACCTGAATTATATTATCCATCATTATCGGCGCGTTGGTTGGTTGATTTTGTTTAGCGGCATATCAAACAATGGATTATTTCATGCAGAAATCTAAATATATTTTGAACACAATTATATGGATTCAACTAAATATATTTTGAACAGCATTGTATTGTTGGTAATTTTACCAAAATACGCATTGTTGGTAATTTTACCAAATGTAAGCACTGTTGGTAATTTTACCAAAAGTATGCATTGCTTGTAATTTTACCAAAACTAGGCATTGCTGATAATTTCACCATGGATATGTATTGTTGGTAACTTTTGTTATATAAAAATGTTTTACTGGTATATTAATACTTTCATAGTGTTTCGTTTTTGCTTGGGGGTGTCACTATTTGTCCATAGGTGATACTGTGAACAAAGCAATTAAGAGGTGGTTTTTATGCTCCTCAACACCTCCAATCAAGGCCTTGCTGTCGGATGGAGTTTATTGTCATACCCAGGATGTAATGACCCAGAAGAGACATGAAAAAAGATTTATTATAAAATCGGAAATTCCAAGCAATAATTTAAACCATTCAGAATAAAAAACAGCAATAATAGTATTAAAATGTTGTAAGACTTGCTGCCACTTGATCTTAAGCAAAAAAGCAAAAAATAAAATCCTAACGTCTCCTCAGGACGTAAAGTGTCATTGTTTCTTTTTAAGATATGTGATCACAAATTCCTTTTTAATGGTTATTTTCTAAGTGTAGCTTAAATGTGGCCCAAATCTGAAAGTACGCGGCACACCATGAGGATCGAACTCATTTTTCCGCCGTAACTGATCTAGCAAGACCAGCTAGCTAACCATTATACCACGACGAAGTGTTCCAGATTCTTTTTTTAAAGTCTGTGATTTGCCATTTATATTTTACGAAAGTTTTCACCGTTGTCTTTACGGCTTGGAATTCAATTTTAGATTGGCTGCCACCCAAGGCTAGAGAACCCCCAGATCTACTCCGAATTTGAACCCATACCTGGAAAATGAAAAAAAACAGTTTCATGGCTTTCCGTATGGCATTTGCAGCTGAAATTTGAAACCGGCTGCCCGATTTCACCTTCCGGTCCGATAACAATTACACCAGCTGTACATCCGAACACAAACTTCAATGAAAGCGATCAAATATTACAAGCGTGAAAAAAAACAACTTAACACATATACATAAAGGCTGGCACTTCGTTGTCGAGATATTATTGCAAGGCTCAAATTATGATTTACGATATCAAGCAATGTCTGTGTACTACATTTTCAAAGTGGAGAAAGGCGTTGCCCAGAGTCAATCTTACTCTCTGAGTTCAAACAGTACGTGCCCATGGAAGAGGAATGAGTCAACGCCATGGGAGACTGTGAAGCCGCAGTTGTTACATCAGAGTTTTCCTTCTCCTAGTTGGTTAATCGTAACACAAAATAGCTGGCCACAAAGAGAAACAAAATCATATACAGAGTGCGATGGATAAATTATCGTCTAAATTACGCAAAAATGAAAATAACACTGACATCTCATTTTTACAGATATATTTACCAAAATTGCACAAAAATATCTTGAAATACTAAAGAGTAAATTCATTCAATAAAATCGCCAATGGCTTCAACCACGGCCTCCAGATGAATTCGGAATCTCCTGAAACTCTTCTGGACGGCCTCCTTGTTTAAGTTGGTGAATGCTGCCATAATCCTTGCCTTCAGTTCATCTTTGGTATTACAAGGAGTCTTTTTGCTCTCTCGCTCAACGGCGCCCCATACATAATAATCAAAGGGTTGCAGTTTTGGGAGTTAGGTGGTCAGGTGTAAGGAGTGATGTCGTCGCAGAAATGGTCTGACTGCCATGGCTGGGTTCGCCTGTTTGTGTGACATGGTGCAAAATCCTGTTGCCAGACATAGGGACTTCCAGCAGCCAGCCTCTTGACCCAGTGCAGCACTACATCTTCAAGGCACTTGATGGAGGCCTACGTGTTGAGTCTGAGGCTCTCACCAATGAATTCGGCAGTTCTTTTCTTATCAGAACGATCACCATCAGACTTATTGAACTCTTTCCGAATCCTCTGCATTGTTATCAGATTGATAGCCGATCACTCTGAAATGTTCGTATTGGAGTTTCCGATGAGAATGCCAAGCTGTACAGCATGCCTTTCACAAATTTTTAGCGGAGTGAATTGTGTCATGGTGTACTTTTTTCGCACAGAGGATGCCCAACTGACCCTAATATACTGTAAAAATCGACAAAATCAAAAACAAACAACGCGCATGCGCGAAATTAAAAATATAAAATAGCGTCAATTTGTCCATCGCATACCGTAATTGCCACCTAGAAAAAAAGCATATGGACCAATTACGTAGATATATTAATAATCCGAAGCCTAACAATGAAAATTATTTGTTTTTCAACATGATCTTCTTCTTTGTTAATGCACTTCATACAAGGCTTTTCTTGCTGTTATTAACATATATCAAATATTAAAGATTGAATATTTCAGATTGAGATTCGGTTAATAGCTACATCCAGTTATTGAACTACTTTTGTATATCAAAGTGTAGTCCTGAGTATGACGATAAACTACATCCGGCAGCAAGGCCTCTGATCGGGTGATTGGTGGTTTTGAGAAGCGTGGAACCACCTCTTAATTTCTGTTGTTCGCAAAGTAAAACACTATGAAAATATAAAAATAGATTTTTTTTATAGTAAAAATGCCAGCAATACATTTTTATATATAAAAAATGACCAACAATACATATTTATAGTATAATTACCAGCAATACATTTCATATTAAAATGATCAACAATATATTTTATAGTAGAATTACCAACAATACATTTTATCTGGAGTTGAAGGTATACACTTTCGTCTAAAATATATTTAGTTGACAAAATTGTGTTCAAAATATTTCGGCATTACATAACCCAGATAGATTGATATGCCGCTAAACAAGATCAACCCACCAACCAATCAAAGTAAAGTGTGGAGCATGGCAGTTAAGGTCGTTCCTATAATAGATGGTGCACCTGGATCAATACCAAAATATGGTAGGCGAGATTAGGAGAATTAAGAATTCAAAGAAATATTGATACTGTACTGACGACGGCGTTACTAGAGTCGGCAAAACACTGAGTATAATGTTCGAAATCGAAGGAAATATAAAGGGAATTCAATTTACTGAAATGTCCATCCGAAGTTTGGTATAAATACGCAAATGATTGAATGAAGAAGAAGAAATAGAGGAAGAAGAAGAAATAGAGGAAGAAGAAGAAGGAAGAAGAAGAAGAGGAAATAGAGGAAGAAGAAGAAGAAGAAATAGAGGAAGAGGAAGAAGAAGAAGAAATAGAAGAAGAAGAAGAAATAGAAGAAGAAGAAGAAGAAATAGAGGAAGAAGAAGAAGAATATTGTCCGACAATAGTTTTATCATGTATTTCTTAGTACCAGTATTTTTTGATTCTAACAAAACCTTGAATTTTTGTCAGAATTAAAAAATACAGCGTTTAAAATTTGACCATGTCGTTCAAACTTTACCACCCTCTGTGTAGATCAAGTGGCAGACATCTTGAAAATGTCTCAGACTCTAAGCCGTACTTACGCATTAAACTGCTATCCTTAAGTGTACGGGCAAATCCGAGGAGTAGCTGCTCAGGGATTTATTCATTCACGTTACTAGGGGTGACAGGACCCCATTTCAGTTATTGCGATATATGAGAAGCAGACTGGGTAAACACCCTACGGCTAAACCCATTCTTAGGGGACTTGGATGGATCGCCTCCCAATAACGGTTACACAAATATGTATTATGAATTCAAATGCAGCACTAGATTGGTGGCAAGGTCACATCATTTTACAGTTGAAATGGCTAGATGCAATTGTAAGTTCTATGCTAACAGTTCCTTCTCTCGCACTTCTCGCTTGTAGAACTTTCTCCCGGTTTCTTCCTTTCCAAAAAAAAAAAAAAAATTTTTTAAATTTAAAATGCAATATCAATCGTTGTCATCTGTTTTCTTAATTCTTGTTCTTTTATTGTTCTCTCTCCTTAACAGTAGCTTTTCTCCTATTCTCTAACACTCAGTAATCTCTTGCGTCATAGTGGCTTTATTGCCTTGCTTGTGATGAAATTATTAAAAAAACATGGATAATTGGCATCATTGATTTATTTTGACATGTTGAGTTCACTATTTTTATTATTTACATTCGAACAAATGTCTTCGTTGGGCTTACGGCCACATCACGTTGAAACATCGGTTCCCGTGTGCTCACCTAAGTTAAGCAATAGTTGAGTCTAGTCAGTATCCAGACGGGTGACAATTTGGGAATTTGCTATAAGATTGAATGTGCAGGTAGTGTAATTGATAATGGCTTGGAATTGTCAATTGGAGAGGTGAGTTCTAATTCCCATTGGTTTCGTTATATTGACTTATATGTAAATCCCCTTGGGAAAGGTATGAATCCACCTCTTCTTCCCCCAGCTATGAGTTAATTAGCAAGTCTTGTATAACGAAACTATATTTTCTGATTTTAAATAAACTGCAAAAGTTGATAAACCATGTAAAACGAATCAGTCATCTTTATCTTTGTTGTTATGTTCACGGCATTTTGACCTTCTTAAGGTTTCTGTTGATCTGACTAACCTTCAGGTAATTTCTAACAGAACCCTTTATTTAATCCATGGGGATAAATTGTTCTCTTTCTGCCTGGGAGCACTTCGCCTTGCTTCTTTTTCAAAACTGCTCAGCAAAAGCCTTTCCTGCTTCTTCTGAGTGTTAATCTATACTACCTGGCCCAGGGATTAAACTCGCAATTACTAATTGACAAGTCACCAAAAATCAACGTTTTAATCTCATACGTTAAACAATTTAGGCAAATTTCTGAAACTCTAGTTTCAGAAATTTCAGTTGCCTCGTTCTGGTTTTACGTAACAGATTTCTCTTTAAACTTCCCTCTTGATAAAATGTTCTATCCATAGCATTCTTAACATTTGTCAGTAAAAACCACATTTATGTTGTTTCAAGTTTCTTCTTCAGCTGTGAGGCGATTTTGCAACATTCGCTATCATAGAGGAAATTAACTTTCACATAACCGTTCATCACTCTTTCTTTTTTTTCGATTCTCCGTACATTTTACTTAATGCTTAGTTTCTAAAAGACATCTTTAGCTATTCCTATGTACGAACCTTTTACTATGTCACGCTCATAAATTACAAATATAGCAAATTCTAATGCAATATTTTGTCATAAACATATTCGTTAATTTGATTAAGGAAATTGCTTGGAATTAATGTTCGTCACCTCCTTTGCCCACGGGATTCTCAACATTCTTCTTTGGGCACTTCAGTATCTTAATCTTAAATTTCTTCATTTTAATTTTCTTAATCTTAATTTACTTAATCTTAATTTTCTTAATCTTAATTTTCATAATATTAAATTTCTCAATATTAAATTTCTTAATCTCAAATTTTTAATCTTAATTTTCTTAGATTTTTTTATACTTAATTTACTTAATCTTAATTTCCTTCATCTTAAATTTCTTAATCTTAATATTCTTGATCCTAATTTTCATAATCTTAATTTTCTTAATCTCAAACTTTTTAATCTTAATTAACTTAATCTTAATTTTCTTCACCTTCATTTTCTTAATCTAAATTTTTTAATCTAAAATTTACTTAATCTGTAATTTCTCAATCTTAATTTTCTTAATCTCAAATTTCTTAATCTTAATTTTCTCAATCTTAATTTAGTTAATCTTAATTTTCTTCACCTTAATGTTCTTCATCTTAAATTTCTTTAACTCAATTTTCTTAATCTTAAATTTCTTAATCTTAAATTACTTAATCCTTATTTTCTTAATCTCTGAGAGATGTTCATTATACACTGCCAACAGTAGAGCACACTTTTCTTTCTATTTAAGATTATTTTCATAATTCTTAATATATTGCCTAGTCCCATAACGCCATACTAGTATGAAAATCCGAGTAGAAAAAATGTGTTACTGTCCGGAATTATAATTGCGGTCACTAACGTCATGTTCTGCTTATTCATTCCTTAAGATAAACATAAGATATCTTGCACTATCGGCCATTTTGTCCAACACAGTGAGACGCTATAAAAGGAAAATATTAACCTGATAACTAGAGTAATATAGCCTCATTAGATCTAGACTTTCATATGAATATCATGCATGGCATCCAACTCATTCAGAAATGTCTAAACTATCATCTCTATACAACCAATTCAAGTTGGGTTCTTAAATAGCCTCATCAGATCTAGACTCTCATATGGATGTCATGTATGGCATCCAACTCATTCAGAAATGTCTAAACTATCATCTCTATACAACCAATTCAAGTTGGGTTCTTAAATAGCCTCATCAGATCTAGACTCTCATATGGATGTCATGCATGGCATCCAACTCATTCAGAAATGTCTAAACTATCATCTCTATACAACCAATTCAAGTTGGGTTCTTAAATAGCCTCATCAGATCTAGACTCTCATATGGATGTCATGCATGGCATCCAACTCATTCAGAAATGTCTAAACTATCATCTCTATACAACCAATTCAAGTTGGGTTCTTAAATAGCCTCATCAGATCTAGACTCTCATATGGATGTCATGCATGGCATCCAACTCATTCAGAAATGTCTAAACTATCATCTCTATACAACCAATTCAAGTTGGGTTCTTAAATAGCCTCATCATATCTAGACTCTCATATGGATGTCATGTATGGCATCCAACTCATTCAGAAATGTCTAAACTATCATCTCTATACAACCAATTCAAGTTGGGTTCTTAAATAGCCTCATCAGATCCAGACTCTCATATGGATGTCATGCATGGCATCCAACTCATTCAGAAATGTCTAAACTATCATCTCTATACAACCAATTCAAGTTGGGTTCTTAAATAGCCTCATCAGATCTAGACTCTCATATGGATGTCATGTATGGCATCCAACTCATTCAGAAATGTCTAAACTATCATCTCTATACAACCAATTCAAGTTGGGTTCTTAAATAGCCTCATCAGATCTAGACTCTCATATGGATGTCATGCATGGCATCCAACTCATTCAGAAATGTCTAAACTATCATCTCTATACAACCAATTCAAGTTGGCTTCTTAAATAGCCTCATCAGATCTAGACTCTCATATGAATGTCATGCATGGCATCCAACTCATTCAGAAATGTCTAAACTATCATCTCTATACAACCAATTCAAGTTGGGTTCTTAAATAGCCTCATCAGATCTAGACTCTCATATGGATGTCATGCATGGCATCCAACTCATTCAGAAATGTCTAAACTATCATCTCTATACAACCAATTCAAGTTGGGTTCTTAAATAGCCTCATCATATCTAGACTCTCATATGGATGTCATGTATGGCATC
Organism: Acanthosepion esculentum; assembly: GCA_964036315.1. Taxonomy (NCBI): domain Eukaryota; kingdom Metazoa; phylum Mollusca; class Cephalopoda; order Sepiida; family Sepiidae; genus Acanthosepion; species Acanthosepion esculentum. Next base: position 105,801,975 of record OZ038479.1, read on the forward strand.
CAACTCATTCAGAAATGTCTAAACTATCATCTCTATACAACCAATTCAAGTTGTGTTCTTAAATAGCCTCATCAGATCTAGACTCTCATATGGATGTCATGTATGGCATCCAACTCATTCAGAAATGTCTAAACTATCATCTCTATACAACCAATTCAAGTTGGGTTCTTAAATAGCCTCACCAGATCTAGACTCTCATATGGATGTCATGTATGGCATCCAACTCATTCAGAAATGTCTAAACTATCATCTCTATACAACTGATACAAATTATGTTCTTAAATAGCCTCATCAGATCTAAACTCACATATAGATGTCATGTATGGCATCCAACTCATTCAGAAATGTCTAAACTATCATCTCTATAAAACCAATTCAAGTTGTGTTCTTAAATAGCCTCATCAGATCTAGACTCTCATATGAATGTCATGTATCCAACTCATTCACAAATGTCTAAATTATCGCTATATAATCGTCTTCTCAGATCAATTATTAACAATTCAGACAAATAAATCCTATAAATTTTAAAGAAGATGACTCTTTATAGGACCCTATAGGCTGGATCTACAGAATCACAAAGACCATTACCAAATAATAAAAGCCATATTGCTTGAAGACTTCCAACAGCACCAACAACTAAAATGGTTAGCACATGGAACAATAAATAATGATATAAGCAGTTAACTCTTCCGATTCCTCCTAAACCAAAAGTTTGGAAGGAAACTGCCATCAAAAATAGAAATAGCGATAACTGTTGATTTGAAAATGTCCAATTTTCTGAAAAGCTGTTAAAAATAAATACTTCATAAATTTCAATCGATGGTAATAGGTCAATGTGTGCTGAAAGTTTCCTGTGTGGAAATGGCTAATTTTACCATTAATATTACCGTTACCAGTTGCGGTTACTAAATTAGTTAAAGTCAAGATGAAAACAAATACACGAGTCACAGAAAATTAACCATAATGTCTTTTAATGGATCTGCACGAACTGACATTCGCAATCAGAAACCAGAATTTGAAATTGTTTGGTTCATTCGATTTTCTGACTCTCCTGTCTGATAAACCATTTTTCATTTCCTATCACGACCACCATTACAATGGCCACCATCATGGCAATCGCTCTGGCCCTTACCAGTATCACGTTCCTCGACGCCATTGTCTCCCCACACCCGTGCCAAACTGTCGACTTTTTCATTAACAAGCCTCCAAGGAAATGAGGCTCGGTTGCCATTGTCGGCCTGCTTATGCTTTGGGGGCTTTTAGGACCATTTATTAGCTGGCCATTAAACACTTTTACCTTTATCGTGGCTAATGTAGTTGTTATCAGATACTGGAAACATATTCACTGCTCACTGTGCACGACCGATAACAGACGGATGGACACATACACACACGCACACACATGCAGAAAGAGACAGACAGACAGACAGAGAGAGGAAATTTTATAAAGATAGGATAATAGATCGAATCAGAGGTATAGATTAACTAATAGCGCCGGTCTTTGAGGTTCCTGCTCAAGGTTTATTATGCTCCACCGATTAAACAAAAGTGAGAGAAAAATAAAACGAATGAGATGAAAGAAAAAGGAAAGAAAACAAGAAATGCAAAAAAATAAGAGAAATAGAGACGGGGAGAGTGCAAGAAAAGGTAAAGGAACTTGGACATAAAGTGTAACATAGTTTTTTTAACCCGATAGATAACAGAAACAATTAAAAAAAAATGGCGAAAACTGAGTGAAATTCGTCTTGTTCAGAAAGAGAAGATAAAGAGAAAAGAAAAAAAGAAAAAAGAAAGGGAGAGAAAGCAATGAATGAAAAATTCAGAGAGAGAGAGAGAGAGAGAGAGAGAGAGAGAGAGAGAGAGAGAGAGAGAGAGAGAGTCGAAACGCGTCACCCGAAGGCTTTTTCCACATTGTCATACAGTTTTCCCAATATTGTTCTTGATATATGAAAATGTATATATCGTTATCTCTATTTGAAGAGGATCAAAATAAAAATAGACGTAATATGTCTAGATTATTAAACCAAACATGCTTGAAT
>OZ038479.1:105811513-105844013 GCA_964036315.1 Acanthosepion esculentum
GACAGTGCTTATATTGTAAAGAACTCTTATTATTCTTCAAATAATTTTCTTCACAGCACCAATTATTTGGTTCCACGTTTAGATTTAAATAGGTGAATAATTTTCGCCGGGATGACAATTCCAGACTAAAGACAAAAGCGTATGAAAGAGACAGGGACTCGCTTGGAATCCAACGAAAACAACCAGTTACTGCTGGTTTGAAAAGCTGAATGGAATGAGAAAGCGAATAGAGAACTCTGCTGAAAAAGGAAAATGACGCAAGAAAATAAGAAGGGGAGTAAAATATTGAAAAACGAAATAACGTTATCAAGAAAGACTTGACGCAAAACAAAATTTAAAAAATGCGCGGGAAAAAAGAAATAAATGGCGCGACAAGTAAAAAAATGAGAGAAATGTTATTGGTAAGATATGATTTTTCTTTTACTGCTGCTGCTGCTAATTGATACGGTTTGATCCGCTTTATCCTAAGAGTTAGACTCGTTAGGATTCTTGTACACGATAATCGAAACAAAACACAAGGACTCATATATATATATATATATATATATATATATATATATATATATATGTAATGAGAAACTTGGATGAGTTCGACCACGGAGTATGTGATCGAGCGGCACTATATCGAGTCTGATTCGCTACCTCTTCGTCACCGAGGCCCGTTAGAACAGTTGGTATGACGTTTGCCTGATAACGTAACTGTCCGGGTTTAAATTCTCGGTAGTGGATGCGCACTGCTGATATAAAGTACCCCCCCCCCCATCAGTACTGGAAAAAGCGATAACAGACACTGTACTTGACAGAAAATATTCTCCTAAAAAATATTTTAAGACAAATATTTTATAAATTTCAACCAAAGCAGTACTGACTGCTCGGTCATTGAATGTCATATATTTCCTTGTAGAGAAATAACTAATATTACCATATATATATATATATATATATATATATATATCATTTAAATATTCATGGAGACCTACCGGACACTATTCGGAATATACTTGTCGACAACACTAATATAATAGCATCATCCACTTGCAAAAAAAGGCTAAAAATAATGGAAGCCTTACTTATAAAAATAAACAAACCAACACTTAATAATATTAACTTTGAACATGGACATAATATCTTGACTGTGTTTTGAAACAAAAAAATGAATCACTTTATAAAACATACACATAACAAACTATTTCTAATTCTAACAGTTGAAATATAATCCTTGATAATGGCTAAATGTATAGCCGAAAGCGCTCGGAAAAAAAGAACATTCGGACAATTTTTATATAATTTATCCTCTGAAAAGAAAAACTTTATTAGATCGCACGAGAAATTATATAAAAAACTAAATAAAAGCACCTTGTCAGTCGTTTTTAATGAAATGTGCTTGAAAGAAGGATTGCTGCCTAAATACACACACACACACACATATATATATATATATATATATATATATATATATATATATATATATATATATATATATCATTCGCAGACAGTACTGTTTCGCTGTATTCATTTTACTGAAGACCTTTGTATTAACGCAGGTGGCTGTTGTTTATAGAATTAGCTATTATATATATGTATATATATGTATGTATATCGGGAGTTGGTGTAGAAGTGGCGGTTACATTTAGCTATATCAACAATAAATTGGTGGAACCTAGGTGCCAATCTAGTGGCTTCATTCAAAAGTCGCGAGTAGTTGCCATGAAAATATTTGCAGAAAAGACTGAGGGAAACCACGTTGCGTCTGTGAGAAATTGACTGAATTCGAGGTGCCAAGTCAGGATCGATTACATTGCAGATCTTTCTTTAAATTTTGTCAAGAACCTCGAAATGAATAGCAGGAGCACCAGATCCGATATGGCAGCAGTATTCAATACACGGACGGATAGTAGATTTGTAAATGTGCCTGATGGACTCTGACGAGAAAAAAATTCTGGCTCGACATAGTAATTTCAAATTGCACTTGTAATTGGTACAATAGCGTACACACAATGGGGATGGTTTATTGGTATTTGAAACCTTAAATACTGGACGTTGCGCTGAATGGTATTTATAAAAGCAATAGAAAATCGCCTCTATTCTTTTACAGCAGCTAATGGCCTTTTCCTCTTTTTCCTTTAGTCATTCTCCCTCTTTGTTCTCTTGAAATCTTTCATTTCTAACATTTTTCTTTTCGATTTTTTCTGTCTTTCTTTCTTTCTTTCTTTCTTTCAAAATCTCTCTCTCTCTCTCTTTCTCTCTCAAACTGAACTTTCAATATATTCATTTATCCCCTCCTTTGAGAATCTTAACTAACCTCTCTTTCTCCGTATTTATATCATACACAAACTCTCTCTCTCTCGCTTGCTCGCTCTCTCTACTTGCGTAGAAGGAAATACACGATGACTCCATATGATTCTTTGACAAATACTCCGCCATTTTCAAATTATACGTCTTTACCTTTGCCACTCTACAAGCAGAATAAAAACTCTATCCCGTCGAGTAAAGGCTTAACTTTGTAGATACACACTTAAACAATATAGGCAAACATCGATATGCACTTATTTATACTTTCTTTCTAATTTTATATACAGTCACATATACATGAACACACACGTTTGCGTATGTCGAGAGTGAAAGAGTGATTTTGTCGTACCATCTTTTTGATGATTTTCTTCTTTTTTTTAACGGTTCAATATGTTCATACTTTCCTTTTTATTTATTGTTTCAATCTCCCTTCTCTTATTATGATCAATTTTCCATTTTCTTCGTCTTTCTTTTTATCTCTTTCCCCTAATTTTTTCTGATATTTCTCACTATCATTCTGTTTATCTCCCATTCGCTTTTTGATTTTCTTTTATCTGTCACTTTCTTTTTTTTCTTTCTTTGTTTTTTCTTTTGTTTTCTTTCTTTCCTTTGTTTTCTTTCTCTGTTTTCTTACGTTTTCTTTCATTTTTTCTTTCGTCTTCTTTCTATTTTTCTGTTTTCTTTATTTTTTCTTTGTTTTCTTTCTCTTTCTTTTCTTTTGTTTTTTCTTTCTTTCTTTTGTTTTTTTTTCTTTACTTTTGTTTTCTTTCTTTTCTTTCGTTTTCTTTCATTCTTTTTCCTTTGTTTTCTTTCTTTCGCTTCTTTTTCTTTCTTTTCTTTTCTTTTTTCTTTCTTTTGTTTTCTTTCATTTCCTTTCTTTCTTTAGTTTTTTTTTCTTTCTTTAGTTTTTTTTTTTCTTTCTTTTTTGTTCTCGTTCTTTTCTTTTCTTTCTTTCTTTCTTTCTTTCTAATTTCCAGCACGAAACAGCAACCTTTCTTCCAGCTATTCTCCCTCTACTCACCTAATCAACCAATCGTGTGCACACATTTTCAGGATTCGTTTATGACATCAAAAACCTTTCATGTAACCGTGGGCAGACATCTTTGTTCTCCGAATTGTCGGAAAAAGCAATGACAGTGAAGAAAAACGAGAGAAAACAGAAGACAAAACGGGCAAATGATTATTCGCTCTTCCGTTTCTTGTATTCGGTCCTCGGCATTAAATATGCACACACACGTATGCAAGGAGGGGGGAACAGACAGTCATGGCGACTAAAGGACTTGTACGTACACACGCCCAAACGCACACACGCAGACAACATGAAGCACTTAGAGATGTGCAAAATGTTCACACACATATAAGATATAAATGCACACTCGCTGAAACACAGAAAAACTGAGACCCACATGCAGACTCTTGCATATATTATAAGCATACATACACAGACACATATAATATACATATGGATAGACGAAACAACACTATACACTAACAGTTATAATCACACGTACATAAAATCATAGATAGAAATATAGTGATACAATCAAGCATACATTCCTGAAGGGAAATATATGTCCATCCCAAAATGGCAAAAAATATTAAGCTTTAATGGTCTTTTCAACAAAGCGTTGGCCTGGAAATAAATAAGAATTAAACAAATAAGTATTGGATATCTTTTCCCTTTGATTTCTTTTAAACGTTTTTAAGCCTTGTTTGTAAAACCGCGGACAGCTATTTACAGAATGAAGAGTCAATGTTGTTCCATTCATACACTTGACGGCTTCAAACAGTTGATGAATAGTTGAAAAAACGTTTCTCCTGTTGGTTTATATGTAGCATGAGACCAACTATTCTGTGTAAGGTTCAACTCTGGGCTTTGACCAGGCCTAAACATGAACCTGATGGACTTAATTCACCAACCATTTTGGTGGCTGTCTTTGCCGTCTAATTATGAAAAGTGCATCGTCTAGCTGAACAATAACATTTGACCGTTCCTCTTTAGAAAAGAACTTTTCAATTGAGGGTAGCAAGTCTTTCTGCAATATTTTCCTGTATTCTAAAGCATTGAATTTTCGCCATTTAAGTTTTTGTGCATTTTTTCAAATTTTTATGTATTTTTTTATTATTTTATTTTTTACTTATAATACTCACTAGATTTATATTGTTCAGACTGTTGTCATCATCTTTATTGTCATATTCACGACGTTTCGACCATTGTACGCTCCGGCCTTCTTAGGGTCCCAGCTATGGGTAAATAGTGAACCTCAAAACACTATGAAAGTATAAAAATACATTTTAATAGTAAAAATACCAGCAATACATTTTTATATTAAAAAAAATACCAACGATACATTTATATATATTAGAATTCCAAACAATACAGTTTTCATGCCGAATTACTAATTATAAATTTTATAGCAAAATGACCAACAATACATTTTATCTGTAGCTGAAACCGTAAAACTATGTTCAAAATTTTTAGATTTCGGCATTAAATAACCTATAGAGTTTGATATGCTGCTAAAAAAAGTCAATCAATCAACCAACCATTCCGTTTCCAGGTAAGATCACATCCGATGTCCCTCAACTTGAAAGCTGGCCGCGGATTCCATCGGAGGAACCTTTTCCGATTACTTCAGCCTAAGAAACCCTCTGCCTAGCAATGTCGTATCATCACTGTACTGGCTGCATATATAGTAATGGAACCCAATCTATCCTATTGTGTTAGATGGCCATTTAACTTACAAGAACGGTGGGGGTCATCAGCATCCTGGCAGTGTAATTATAGACAATATTGTTAGATGTAAGGTTTTAGTTAGTCATTGGCAACCATAATATTGAGATTACATATCAGAAGTTAGTACCGACAACAGCAATTCATTACACTTACTATTAGTGAACCGCTAATAAATTTTAATTCAAATAGAATATATGGCTAAAACCTCCGAAGGTCTAAACATAATTGTTTACAATGAATTAAGATAGATAGATAGATAGATCATACATGCATGCATACATACATACAAACATACATACACACATGGTGGCTGTCGATTCACAAAGCGAGTATAACCATCACTGACATACCCAGGCTTTCAGTTAAACTCCACCCCCAACAACACTGCATTCATCGATTGTGTGAACGACAGTGACTAATAAAGCCAGCCATCGATCTGCATTTCTTGTCACATATGTGGCATATCAAATCATCTCTGGGTGGTGGAAGTTGACTTTGATCATTATTACTTCCAATGTGCCTTTTCATGTGCCTTGTGAGTCCCGACCTGGACTTGCACACCCTAGTGCAGGTCGAGCATTACGAAATCGTCATATACGCGGCGTTGGTGTGACCGCTGGTGACTGAGCGGACCCTCTCTAGACAGACACATGCCTTGAGCAATACCAGCTCTCCAAGAAACACGGTCTTTACCTAGAGTCTCTGTTGAAACTTGACTAATGCATGGAATAATAATGCAACACAAAATGTACTTAGAACAAAATGTATTGAAACAAGAAAGTGTACACAATATTTACATATAGTCTTTTGTATATTCCTGGGAAGACCGTTCCTGAAGAATGTGTTGACTAAGTCGCAGTCGGGCAGAGTCTCTGGTTGAATCTCTTGATTCGTTCCCTCTCTTCCCGGTACCAACCATATTTATATGGTCGGTACTCCACTATGCAAATTAGGTGGATCCTACCACAACAGTCTCCCAGTTAACCAGACCAATATTGCACTTGTATAGTGACTCTTTGGCAATTTTTGTAACTGCGGTTTTTTCCCATTTCCATTTCTCCATACATATCTGGGTTGAATAAACCTGGAGGGAACCATATATACATACAAACATACATATATAATAGCTGGCCACTCATATTCGAGGATACCCGTCTACAAGGGCGGCTAGCTAATCCCTATTGCAGACGCTCGCTCAGACACAGTTGTGTTTTCTCAACACCCACAGAGCTCACCTGTGGTTTATACTGCAACTATGCCGAGTAAACATTAAACCTGGGAGAAAGTGTGTTATCTAGCGTGATCAACAATTTGAACAAGGCCAGCACGCTCAAGCCCTCGGCTACGATGACTTGTGGTTTCGTGCTAGCATAGCTATCGACGGCCCACAAGAGTTCCGTCTACCCAATTTCACTCAGAAGGCTTGGGTCAACCCGTGGAATGGTTTTCAGGCACTTTCCAAAGGTGCCACATCCATACCAATACCATCGCCTTCCTAACAAATCGACCATGGTGAGATTCGAACCTGGACCTCATGGTAAGAAAAGCGCCAATATAACGAACATTATATAGCATGCATACATACATACATACATACACATACACTGAGATAGATAGAAAAAGGAAGAGGAGAAGAAGAAAAAGAAAGGAGGAGGAGAAGAAGAAAAATGGAAAAACGAAGGAAGAGGAGAAGAGTAGATACCTATGTTGGAATTGATAGATAAAACTGTAATGCTAATAATTTCTTAGCCCACACTCTCTTCCGGCTTTTTGCTTCCTGTCAAATATTTATATGCAACGTCATTCGTCATCTTCGGTCTCCTCAAATGCTGTTCTTTTACTCTTAGTAATGTCTTAGTGGCTTTTATCACCTTACTTGGGGTGAAATGCTTTAAAAATAAAACTGACCTATTTGTATTCGCTGAAATAACAATTAGGAATGAGAAAACTTAACAATATAATACACCGACACTATCTATCTATCTATCTATCTATCTATCGATCGATCGATTTATCAAAGCATGCTAGGCTCCAAGTATCTTCTGATTTATCTAAGTCTGTTCCTCTCTCTCTCTCTCTCTCTCTCTCTCTCTCTCTCTCACTAATTCTGCTCACACCTAACTAGATAGTTATAAACAGACTTAAGTTTGTTTGACTGGATTTATCTATCTATCTATCTATCTATCTATCTATCTATCTATCTATCTATCTATCTTTCTATCTATCTATGTTTCAGTGTTTCTATCTATCTATCTTTCTATCTATCTATGTTTCAGTGTTTCTATCTATCTATCTATCTATCTATCTATGTTTAGCCATGTCTCATCTATCTATCTATCTATCTATCTATCAGTGTTTCTATCTATCTATCTATCTATCAGTGTTTCTATCTATCTATCTATCAGTGTTTCTATCTATCTATCTATCTATCAGTGTTTCTATCTATCTATCTATCAGTGTTTCTATCTATCTATCAGTGTTTCTATCTATCTATCTATCTTTCAGTGTTTCTATCTATCTATCTATCTTACATACAACTGCACTGATTCATACATAGAATGGCTAATGATCAGATATAAACAAACCAACATCAACCTATCAATAGGAAGATACGCATGAACGCACAAGAACAAACACAAATACGCAAAACAGATCTAGAGTAATCTATTAAAACTTTTGAACTGGAGTAATATATTAAATCTGTTGAACTGGAGTAATATATTAAATCTGTTGAACTGCAGTAATATATTAAATCTGTTGAACTGGAGTAATATATTAAATCTGTTGAACTGGAGTAATATATTAAATCTTTTGAACTGGAGTAATATATTAAATCTTTTGAACTGGAGTAATATATTAAATAAGTACAATAGTTTAAATATAAATATTAAGGATAGCAAGAAGAAGAGACTAAGCAACAATTGCAAGAAGAGAGTATGTATGGTTGCTATCAAGAGGAACAACTCAAGATATGAACTACGAACTGGAGATATAAAAATCAAGCAAGTAGGAAAATTTAAACATCTGGGAATTGTTTTATTAGAAGACAGAAAAATCTGACAACGAATTCTGAAGGCGCATTGGAATAGCAAATATGCCTTCCAAAATTAAGCAAAGTATTAATAAACAGGAAAATTGGATCATATCAAGATTAGCGAACCCAACATTTCCATGTCAAGAACAGCGAATCGAATTAACGCCATGTCAAGAACAGCGAACGCAATTATCCACATATAAATAAAAATGAATCCAATTATCCCCATGTAGATAACAGCGAACTCAATTATACCCATGTAAAGAACAGAGGACGCAATTATCCTCATAGAAAGAACAGTAAACCTAATTATCTCCATGCAGATAACAGCGAACCCAGATATCCCCATGTAAATAACAGCAAACCCAATTACCTACATGTGATTAAGAGCGAACCCAGTTATCCCCATGTTTATAAGTGCGAACTGAATTATCCCAATGTAAAGAATAGCGAACCCAATTATCCCCATGTAAAGAATAGCGAAACTCATTATCCCAATGTAAATACCAGCGAACCCATTTATCCTAATATAAAGAAGAACGGACCCAATTATCCCCATGTAAATAAAAGCGGACCTAATTATCCCCATCTAAAGAACAGCGAAACCAGTTATCCTCATAAAAATAACAGTGGACTCCATGTAAATAAGAGCGAAACCAATTATCCCCATGTGATAAATATCGGACACAATTTTCACCATGTAAATAAGAGCGAACCGAATTATTCCCATGTAAAGAACAGTGAACTCTATTATCCCAATATAAAGAATAGCAAACCCTTGAAAAATATGCTATATTTATTAAAAGCAATGTTAATGAACTCGTTTATTGATAAATGAACAATTACAATCCATGAAAAATAAAGTTAAATAACTTAGTTATTGAAAGGTGATTGCAAAGTACAAACGAAATATATTAGGTTGGTGCAAAAATAATGTCGTTTTCTCACATGAAGTTGAACGTCAAAAAACGACATTATTTTTGCACCAACCTAATAGCAATAAAAAAGACACATTTGTTGCTAAATCAAAAGTGAAATTACGGCAGCGGATTCATATCATGAACAGTAGACAGTCTTTCATTTGGCACTTCAACACAAAACCGTCCAGAGAGGCACTACACTTTGTTCAATTCATAAATGCATGCCATGATTCACATTTTAATCCCGTCGAATAAGTGATTTGTTTTTCATCCAAAAAATCACTGGTAAGCTATCCTCCCTAAGTAATGGCTTCACAACCTCCGTGGACGTAGATCTATCCATCTTGAGGGTGCCTGGATATCTGAATTAATAAATTAAAACCCGTATATTAAAACAGCTATTGAACTTTAAAGTTACTTGTACCAAAATGTTCATGTCGAGAACAGCGAACCCGATTATTCTCAGGTAAAAGACTAACGAATCCAATCATCTTCTTGTAAAGAATAGCACATCTTACGGTGAGTACGTTCGGTAATCTTGACAAGATTCAGAAAATTTCCTTAGAACCGAAGAAAGGGGTGCTGAACTCCGATGACAGTGAATGATGGACAATTGTCTCACAGAAGACTTGAGGCAGCAAAGATGTGGTTCGACAGAAGGATGCTGAGAATGCCATGAATAGAACATGTGAGTAACGCAGAAGTTTTAAGGACAATGTGAGCAAAAAGGACGCTTTAGCTTAGGATCAGCTAGCAACTTATCTAACGAGCTTGTGTAAATGAATGGCAGGACATTAAAAAAGGGAGGGATATTAAGGGTCAAACATTGCTTAGGGAAATATGTCCGTGGAGAGCCATGAACGCCTATATCCTGAAAGGGGGGAGAGGGCCACTGCCAGTGAAAGAAAGGAAGATTGAGTTAAGCTGTAGTATTTTGTCTTAGTACATTTTCAAAATTAATTAGAACCCTTCATTTTTTGTTTTTTTCCGAAAAAAAAGTGGCCTCTTCAACATTTCTGTAGAAAAAAATCATGTTTAAATCAATGGTTCCCAACCGATTTTGGGCCATGCCCGACTTTGGTATTCCTAAAATTCTGGTATCCCCACCCTGTAATATTTAATCCTTACATGTATGCCAATTACACATGTACATACATACACACAAAATATTTTTTGTGCATGTATACTGTATATGCATCGTATGTATAACACGCATTAACATTAACACTCTCACTCAGCTTCACTAGAAAACAATTCACTGTTAATAACTCTGTTTCGAATTGCCCCATTTATTCTGTTGGTATGATAAGCCGAAGGGTTCACATCCTACGCATGCCCCACCAAAATATTTCATGCCCCACCCGTGGAGCATGAAAGCCCACGTTGGGAATCATTGGTCTAAATCCAGAACATAAATTACAAAAAAATTTTTTTTTTCAATACGATAACAAATATTAAATAAATGTTCATTTTATTAGAGGACCAAGAAAAAAAAATATGAAGTCAGTAAAGCTCAATGTCTGATTTAGCATCCCAAACTTTAACTTCTGATCCTACCCGCAATTCTTATTTTCTGACACCATGCTTACAATGTCTATAAAAGGCTGGCATCCCGTTCCCACCCCTTCACCGTTGAAACTGTTAGATGTAGACGTCTCTTCTACTCCAATAGCTTCATGTCTCGCACATCTCGCCTGTGGAACTCCCTTCCTTATTCCTGTTTCCCTGACAAATACAATCTCCAACTGTTTAAGTGTAACGTCAATCGACATCTCCAGTTGCCTTGATCTATCCACTTCCCTTCTCCACATCCTTTCACCTTTCCTTCCTATCGGCTCTCGCTCCAAATCTTCTGTAACCCCCTTGCCTTGATCGATCCACTATCTTTCTCCACATCCCCTCCTTTACCACTCCTATCTGCTCTTCCTCCAAACTTTCTGTAACCCCTTGCGTGCTAGTGGCTTCCAGCCTTGCTTGGGGTGATAAGCTTAAAAAAAAAAAAAAAAAATGGATGTATTACGAGAATCCAAAATGGATGACATTCGTGGTCACATCCTGAATAATCTTCAGAATTTCGACCTAAACGGAAAAATCCGACCAAGCATAAACACTGATATGAGAACCAATAATACATAGTGCTAGAGAAAAAGACAACAATGACAAAATGATTTGTAATATGAGCACTGGTAAAAAAAAATGATAACTGAGACATTAGGTGTATAACATAATGCTGGTATCTTCTGCATCAACTCAAATCAGTCTCTTCAACTTTTATATAAATTTATGTAAATTCATATGTCTAATTCCAGAAAATAAGTTTTAAAAAAATCCTTATAGTTAAATTGCAAGATAATTTTTTTCTAATAGGTTAGCTGATGTAAAATAATATTCATTTTATTTTATTTATTTTTTATTTTTTATTTTTTTTCTACATTAACGTTCACCCTGTGCAAGCCCGGTCACCCTCAAGGTAGAGAGTTATATTAAGATGTAATTTATATGGATAGGAGGGGAAGATAACGGTTATCTCTAGACTTGAAAAGTTTAAGATTGTAGTGATCGGAGAAACATCCTCTTAGATTGGAAAAGGTTAAGATTGGAGTGACCGAGGAAACATCCTCTTGGGAGTCTGTTCCACAGGTCAGTGATTCTCGGGAAGAAGCTGTTCGAGTGCAACTTACTTCTTTCCTATGGAATCCAGAGGTAATGTGGCTGATTTGCTACTATGTAATTGGTATGTCGGGTCATAGCCGTGAAGATTAGACCTGGCGGAACTAAGAAAGGTAGTTCGTCCGAACATTTTCCATGGTAGTAGCGATAGGGCAGTGAGATTATAAGAGGAGCAATTTTAAAAAAGTATGTAAAAAAAAAGAATATAGTCAGTAAAACACAATATCTGATTTAGAGACACCCCAGCTGTTTTAAAATCTGCCCCCACATCCTAAAACAATTTTTTAGCCTCATGCTTACATTGGCTATAAAATAATGGATGTATTACAAGAAATGATAACATTCATGCTCACATCCAGAATAATCTACAGTATTTCGACCTAAACGGACGTTATTAAGAGAAAAATCTCCTCAGCCGGCCAACCAAAGACGTTGGTGTCTATATGGGAACCAGTAATACACCGGACCTGTTCAACCTATACAGCGAGGCAATCCTGAGAGAACTGGAAACCCTAACCCTAACCCATGCATTGGCGGCCACAATCTTAACAACATAAGATACGCAGATGATACAGTACTGATCGCAGGCACGGAAATGAAATTACAAAATCTCCTACAGAAGGTAGCGACGGAGAGTAAGAAGAATGGACGAAGCATAATCGCCAAGAAGATGGAGTGCATGGTTGTCAGTAAGAGGATGAGCCCGAAATGCGATCTGAAGGTCGGGAACACTAGAATCAAGCAGACGCGGAAGTTTAAATACCTGGGAAGCGTCTTGACAGAGGACGGTACGTGCGACACTGAGATCCGTAGGCGTATTGGGATGGCCAAGAACACATTCCAAAAAACTGGGCAGAGTACTGCGATACAGGAGGATATCTTTGGTAACAAAGAAAAGAATACTGAACTGTTACATGGCATCTGTCCTCCTTTGCGGCAGCGAATGTTGGACGATTTCCTCAAAGATGAAAAAGAGACTCGATGCAACAGGGATGTAGTTCTACGGAAGGATGCTAAGGATATCATGGACCGAGCGTGTGAGCAACGATGAGATCTTTGAGAGGTTGCAAACAGGGGGGGGGCTTACACTCAATATCAGGAAGAGATAGCTGAAGTTCCTGTGACACATAATGAGGAAGGAGGGCCTGGAGAATCTGATACTCACCGGTCGAATAGAGGGAAAGAGAGACAAAGGAAAACATACCTGGCGGCTTTAAACAAATGGATGACAGAACGTGGTCTGGGGGAGGAAGCAGAGGGGAGGAACTTGTTGAGAGCTGGAAGGGACAGAGGGAGGCGGAGAGCCATGATCGTCTGCGCCCTGAAAGGACATGACACATAAAAAGAAGAATACATAGTGCTAGAGAAAAAAAAAACAATAACAAAAAAATGTAATATGAGCACTGGTAAAAATATGTAACTGAGACATTGGTCATAATGCTGGAAACTTTTGCATCAAACAAATACATAAAAAAGAAACACAAATATTGACAACCAGGAACTCGGATACATGAAAATATCAAATACAAATATTCATTAGTATGAACATATTTTTACCAACATAAAAATTACTTACAGACGCGTATCTGTGCATACAGATTTATCAAGACCCATGACCGACCCCGATATGCGTGCACACAACCAAACACGAACAGATCCCAACGCCCTATTATCTTCTACATCGAGAACCTACGCCAAAGATAAAGTTCCTTCCTGTTCTTGTCGGGTCCCCTCTCTTTTGTTCTCCCAGAAAACGTTTCCTCTCTACTTCTAACCTTCGATATTCTGACTGCGTTAAAAACATCCTCACGCATGCGCTAAAAAGATAAGTAGAACCATCTTTTCTTTTCTTCCTCCTTCCATTCTCATTCTCTTCTCATCTCTTAAAATAAAAACATCCGTGTTCAAACATTAATTACTTACCACATGCTAGTGCCACGACCCACACCAATACCTGGCACCACCCCAGGGACGATTTCAGACCCCACTTCGACATTACCATTCAATTTAGCCTCCCCATTATTTTTGATTCTGCTTCTTTTTTTTTTAATTTTTCGTTATTTGCTTCTTCGATTAGCTGCAGATGTAGATACCTGATGTGCAAAACAATCTATGAATCTGAAAAAGATAGAAAAAAAATATTCCTCACTCAAAGCTCGGATTTATTCGTACTACAGCTGAAAAAAAAATGAACCTTAAAACCTGCCGCCATGGATGGTTGCATCGAGTAGTAAATCGGCTTTGTTACTAACATTCCGTTGTAAAAGACCAAATTTTGCAAAACGAAATCCAATACCTGATGAGTTATCAGATAATTGAAATCAAACCTGCAAAATCATGATACGTTAAGTCTCGACTGTAAAGCATCTTAGCATAAATGGCAATCAACATCATCATCATCATCATCATGTATAACGTATCTTGGGTAAAGCAGACCTGGCGCAGCCCATCCATCCCCAATATTAGATGAGCTTTCTGATAACTGAAAACAAACATAAAATCTTTATATGTAAAAGCTCGGCTGTAAAGTTTCTTGGCAACAAAGAGCAATCATCATCATCGTCGTCGTCGTCGTCGTCGTCGTCGTCATCAGTACCATGGCCGGGTGCCATCGTAGGCTCTCAGCCTAGCTCAGCCAAGCAGCGGTTTCGAGGCGACATCCATGATTTCATTTATCAGAAAATGGAATCTTCTTGTCTTTTCATATTCTATTTCAGTGATTTTTTTTTTAACAGAGGACGGAAAGTGCGACACTGAAATCCGAAGGCGCCTTAGGATAGCGAAATACGCCTTCTAAAAGCCAAGTAAAGTATTAAGAAGCGAGAAATTCTCGTTAGAAAGAAAGAGTACTGAACTGTCACGCTATATCATTTCTCCTACATGGTAGTGAATGCTGAACAATCTCCTCACAGATGGAGAAGAGACTTGAAGCAACAGAAAAGTGGTTCTACAGATGGATGTTGAGGATATCATGGACCGGACGTGCGAGTCACGATAGTTTTAGAGAAAATGGAAACAAAAACGTCAATCATGCATAGGATCAGAAAGAGACAGTTGAAATTTCTAGGGCACGTAATGAGGAAAGAGGGCTTGGAAAATTCGATACACACAGGACAGATTGAAGGCAAGAGGGACAAAAGAAAACAACGTATAATCTAGCTAGCTAGTTTGACTAAATGGATGGCCGAGCAAGTTTTAGAAGAGCTAAGAAAAAGACAAAATATATTAAGAGTTACAAAGGAGAGGAAATCGTGGAGAGCCATGATCACCAACGTCCTGAAGGTGCATGGCACATGGAAGAAGAGGAACGCTAGTTAAGAATTGAATGGAATATTGTTTTTTATCTCACTTGTTCTTATAGCAAAAAATGTTGCTCCGCATTTTCTTGTTTTTATACAATACTTTATGTAATGGACAAAGTCCGACAATAATTTAAAGACATTTTTTATGTTTAACTTTCTTTTTATAGATACAAATATTTAAGTAAATGCTCTGTTTATAATAAACAGTATTAACAACATTTACCGGCCTGAATGTCCAAGAAATTTTCATAGAAAATATTCTTCCTCCGACAGGAATCGAACCTGTATCCTGAAAACCATCATATAGCCTGACGTGCCTTTTAACCGATTCGGCCACTGAGGATCGTTCGGTTGGCAAAGTCGAATTTACTGCTTATAAACTTCAATCTTCCATGACTCTCTCAGGTACATTCATAACTGCTCATGGCGTATCAAATGTAAACAAATGACGTCACACATTATGAAATGGACAAAGTCCGACAATTATTTAAGACATTTTTTATGTTTATACGTTCCTTTTATAGATACAAGTATTTAAGGAAATGCTCTGTTTATAATAAACAGTATTAACAACATTTACCGGCCTGAATGTCCGAGAAATTTTCATAGAAAATATTCTTCCTCCGACAGGAATCGAACCTGTATCCTATACGGAACCGTCATATAGCCTGACTTGCCTTAACCGATCCGGCCACTGAGGATTCGTTCGTTATTATAAACAGAGCACTTAGTTAAATAAAAAGAACGTATAGACATAAAAATGTCTTAAATACAATACTTTCTTAATATTAAATTAAACAAATAACATTCTAATCGCAATGTAATAAGAATACAGGGCGTTCGGAAAGTCATTACGCACGTATATTTTTTATTAATTAACAGCTACAACCAAGAAGAAATTAAGTTGGAAAACGGCCACAACATCAAATCCGTCCATGAATTTGTTTTCCTCGGCAGCAACATCCAGTCAACGCAGAGAGACATCAAAATCTGCAAAGGCAAGGCCTGGAATGTCCTTGATGGTCTGAGTACCATCTGGAAGTCCTTCCTCTTTGACAATCTTAAGAAGGACTTCTTTAATGCCACGGCTCAACGACATGGACACTGACGAAGCACCAAGAAGCATCACTTGACGGAACATACACAAGGATGTTACGAGTTGCATTGGACATTAACTGGAATAAACACCCAACAAAGAAACGCCAGTGTGGACACCTTCCTTCTATCTCAGTTCCGCTAAGAGAGAGAAGGCTTCGGTTAGCTGGTCACTCTTGGAGAAGTAAGTCAGAACTTGTGAGTGACACCTTTCTATGGAACCCATTGCGCGGCAAAAGTCCTCATCACACCTACATTGACCAACTCTGGATGCCATCTGGAGTACCTGCCGACTGCGATTGTTCGGAGGGAACGAGTCAGGAGAATCCGAGAAGAATTCTCGACCGGATGATGATTTTTATTAACAGACATTTTTCAATATAGAATACAGGGGGAGAATATGGATGAAAATTTTAAACAATTTTGAAAGTGATGCCCGTTGCCATAAATCCGAATACAGACTTGGGCTCCTCTTATTTTGTTTCTGGGAAGAGTTTTTAATTGTTTTTTTTTTCTGGCAACCTTTTGAGCAGTTCCAAGACCAATATCTTGCTGCTGCGTTAAGTTTCGTAATGATTTTCTTGGATTCTGCTGCAATACTGCCAGAAATATCCGACAGTTTCTTCTCCGATAGCTCTGCTGGCCTTCCACAACGTTTGGCATAGTCCACTGATCCTGTTTCCCGAAATTTATCATCAAGTTTACGAACTGCATTGCCATGTGTAACAAGTGTATCTAAAAATTTATCAGCAAAACGCTGTCGCACTAAATCTATGTATTTGCCACCTTCTCGAAATAGATGTCCGACAAGAAATACACGTTCTTCAGTTAAAACCAGGTTACGGTGAAATTTGAATTATAAAGTAATATGTTTAGAAAAGTGTACAGTAACTTGCCGAACACTTTGTAGTTTATCAAGATTTATTTTTCTTTGATGTTCTTTGTCTTCTCATGACCCGAGCGGCCATGGCTTTTCTACAACTATTATAGTTCTAGTTTTATAATTCTAATAAACTTTCCAACTGCTTCTTTTGGTTTCATTATTCCCTGTGAGTGTCTTATTCCCCGGACAGCTTTTCCTCCTTATGCTCCCCAGAAATATCAGCTGTCACTTTCTTATTTAGGTATCAGCTTCCATGTAGTTCCTATTTTACTTAAAACTTCCTCATTGATCACATAATCTCTCCATGATATTCTTAGCATCCGTCGGTAAAAACCATAGCTTTATCGCTTCACGTCTCTTCTACACCAGCATTCACTGTCATATAGGTGATTACATATTACATAGTAGTTAATCACACTTTTTTTTCATTTTAAAAAATGTTTTAAAATTCTTCCAAACAGAGTATGGGATAGGTTATTAAGTTTTTAAGTGAAGACTATATTTACTAAGCGAAAATTAATGGCTTAATACAAATAATGCTACCAAAACTTTTTACCATAATTAATTTTTTTTTTTGTGCGTTAAAATGCTATATATTTTAGTATATCTCATAAGGTCACGTGTTTTAAAACTTGTCTCCTCCTTGGGGAAGCCCCTTGACATGTAAAGGTCTTATCTCACTCTCAGTTATCAAATTAAAAATGGATTCCAAGATTAGTGTACATCCAATACATTTTCGTTTTAATAAAGAGTTAAAAATAAAACAGATTTTATATATTATAAATAAATTTAATCTAAATTTAGAAAAGATAAAAAGCAGGATTGTATTTTTTGCGTCGACTGCAATTGAATCTTGTATAAATTGTTCGTTTACGGCGTTTCTCGTCGCTGCCAAATAAATTTACTCCTTTCCCACCTCGCTCTAGTCTACGTTATTCACCTTTCACACTCACAAATTAAATATTTATGCTGCCAGAGGAAAAGTGATGAGTAAAAATCGAATCCTGCAAATGATAAAGTAACATTTGTTTGAAAAATGTTCGACACTCTAACTTGTATGTCGCGCATTTTTCATTTAAAAAATATTACGTCTAAATATATATATATATATATATATATATATATATATATATATATATATATATATATATATGACTCTTCGGTAGAATTGAGTCACTGTCAGTCACTGTGTGTTTATATAAAAATAAATACGCTAAAATTCACCTTCATCCCTGCCGTGCGTCGACGGCTTAGTGGCAGAATTTCCGACTGACGCCAATTCGATCCTAGCTAGAGGCAACCGGACGTCTAGCCACACTGAAGAGCTGTGATACAGCGAAACAGTCTGTCTGTGGATGACAATAATATATATATATATATATATATATATATATATATATATTGTCTAAAATTTGCTATATTTACATGGAAAGAGTATTCGACATCAGAACTGGAGCGATTGTAGCCCTTTGTGCATGAAAACAAGCGTGCTACTAGATTGGCAACTGTTGGGTTGGTGCATAATTATCAGGCGTTTTTGTAGGCGAAGTTATTTATTAATAAAAATTGCTGTTTCGTTTATTTTTTTTAATAAAAATATTTTATTTTCAGGTTATAAAAATGCGTGTCGATAATCATGTTATTGTTGCATTGTTGTGTTTCTTTTTTCATAATAAATATTATTTAAAAAACGCCTGGTAATTATGCACCAACCCAATATGCCCCACCGTTTTACTCTTGAACTAGCTAGATGCAACCGCCACTTCTACTCTAATAGTTTTCTTTTCTCGCACTTTGGAACTCCCTTACGATTTCTTGCTTCCCTGATAATTACAATCTTCAAAAATTAACTGCAGCGCCTATCGCCATTTTCTGTCTTCCTCAAACTCATTCTTTTATTGTTCTTTCTCCTCACTTCTCCTCATTATAGGGATCAACACTGCATCGTTACTGCCAGTTTCTATGTCGTATTGATCTTTACGTTGGCAATCGTTATGAGGTAACGTTCTTTATAAGGAAACATTCGGTATTCAGTGACCGAGCAACCAGTACTACTTCCAGTTGAAATTCATAAAATGTTTCTCTTAAAAGAAATTTTTCAGGGGGTTTTTTTCAAGTCCAGTAGCTGTTATCGCTCTTTCTAGTATTGAAAGGTGGTTTCCTTCCTAACATTTTATTTGAAGTAGTTTTGCACATGCCATTATTTTCTCTTCGAGTTACATGTGATATCCATTTTAGTTGTTGCTGCTGTTGAAAGTCTTCAAGTCATGTGGTTTCTCTCATCTAGCACAGTTCTATTTTTGTGATTCTGTCGCACCAGTCCGCGATGTTCAAAGAAAGATGGTCTTCTCCAAAACCCACAGGCTTCACCTGCTCAAAGCCATTTTTAACTATTGATCTGAAATCAGTCAGTTATGTGCTATGCGTGTTACACGCTTAGGCAATCATGTATCTTTCGATACGTGACTAACGTGGCAGTAGGTTTCCATTTTTTTTCTGCGGTAGATTACTCAAACAATACAGCGAGGAATTAGACCAGCTGTCAACCAAGAACCATCCTGCTATTTACCCATAGCTGAACGAGGGGAGAAGAGGATCCATACCGTTCTCAAGAGTATTAGCACGTAAGTGAATGTAAATGGATTCGACTAGAATTCGAACTCGGCTTTCCGATTCCTCAAACCGAACCGCTATCCATTACTCCACCGTGCCTCCTGAAATAGCGTTTGTATACAGCTGACAGTTTAGATATTTCTGAATGGGACTGATTCCATGCATGACAACGACGTGAAAGTCTCCATCTGACCAGTCTATTTAAGAATATGAGTCGAGTTTGCAAGTTAATATTTTGGTTTTGTAACAACTTACTCAACCAGTACAGCGAAACAATTCTGAGAAAATTAAAGTCCTATCAGGATTTAGTATTGGCGGCCACAATCTTAACAATTTAAGATAAGCAGACGACACCGTGTTGATACAGACAGGGAAAGTGCTATGGTCCAAGTTCCTTGTGATGGTCCAAGGTAGAACCAATGAAGAATAACACGAACAAAGGTATGGAATAACACAGATATATATTACAAATAGAATATATGTAAAAAAGAGTAGAAGTGTTAGTAATAATAATCAGGTTAGGTTAGAGAGAACTATGTTGTCTCGAAGTTTTACTATTCCAATGTCTTACAGTAATCGTCTAGCCGACTCTCTGACACTGCTGCTTCCTCTTGAGGCGCAGTATTTATGGGATACGGGCTAGTCCATTACTATTATGGGTAGGTTCCCATAACAGAAAGGAAACTACAAACGCTACAGAAGGTAACAAAAGAAAGCCAGAAGAAGGGACTAAATATAAACTACAAGATAACAGAATGCATGGTTGTCAGCAAAAGATGAGCCCAAAATGAAAATTACAAATCGGGAATACTAAAATCAAACAAGTACAGAAATTTAAATATCTGTGAAGTGTTCTAACAGAGGACGGAAAGTGCGGCACTGGGATAACCAAAGATGCCTTCCAAAAGCTAAGCAGAGTATTAAGAGACAGAAATATGGTTTTACAGCAAGATGCTGAGGATGCTGTGGAACCGAACATGTGAGTAACGACGAGGTTTTGGAGAAAATTGAAACAAAAAGGAAATTTATACTTAACATCAGGAAGAGGCAGTTGAAATTTCTAGGGCACGCAATGAGGAAGGAGGGCTTGGAAAATTTGATACTCACAGGACAGAATGAGGAAAGTAGCGCATAACTTTATGGGCATGAGCAAATGGATAGCAGAACAGGGTTTGGGAGAAATAACAAAAAGACAAAACTTATTAAGAGCTACAAGGGACAGGAAGTTGTGGAGGGTTATGACCTGAAGGGACACGGCACATAAAGAAGAAGCAACTTGCGGTGTTGGGAGAAACTACCTCTAGCGCAGCCTGCTGATCCTGCTAATCCCTATATCCATATTATCTCTATCCTTTTCTTTCTTTCTCTCTCTCTCTCTCACACA
This sequence comes from Acanthosepion esculentum, assembly GCA_964036315.1. NCBI lineage: Eukaryota > Metazoa > Mollusca > Cephalopoda > Sepiida > Sepiidae > Acanthosepion > Acanthosepion esculentum. The sequence continues at coordinate 105,832,444 of OZ038479.1, forward strand.
CACTCACACACACTCTCTCTCTCACTTTATGTGCGAGTGAGCCCCTGTGTTTGTGCATGCGCATACATTTATGTAAAACATATCTCAGAATCGATTTTGTATATATATATATATATATATATATATATTCACGACCTTTCCGCCGTTGTATGCTCCGGCCTACTTCAGGTGATATACGATAGAAATTCGAACCGAAACCTTTATTTCGTCCACTGGTGTAGATAGTTCTAGTTCCACGTGCCATGTCTTATCTGGATATATCAGTTTCAGTTATTTCCCTTTGGTAACTCAACTATCCAAGTGTTTTGTTTACCTCTGCTGTGGCCAGATCTTGAACTCTCAAGATCACAGTTAAGTAAAGTTTTACAAATAGATGCCAACTTATTCAGGGCCAAGTAAAATGCAAATTTCAAACACTTTGCTGCACTATATAAGACAATATTCCTAGGGCACCTCAACGTGGTGTAATGGTTAGCAATCTTGTCTCGCTAAAACAGTTACGACTGAATAGTGAGTTCGATCCTCACTCGGTGCCCCAAACTCTTTGGCCTTTTGCCACGTGTAAGCTACGCTTAGAAAATCATTTTGGGCACATCGAGGTGGTGTAATGGTTAGCAAGATTGTCTCGCTAGAACAATTACGACTGAGTCGTGAGTTCGACTGGGTGCTCCTTACTTTCGGCCTTGTACCACATCCAAGCTATGCTTGGAAAATCGCCATAAGACACTATTCCTAAACAGAACTATTTTTGATATGAAAATCAAAACAATTCTCGAATAAATGAACATTAATGAAGGACAGTTAATTAATGAAATTAGTTAAACCTGAAAAGTGATATCTCTATATAAGTAAGATATTGAGCTTTTATCGTGTAAATAAATATGAAATAACCTCGTGGCTTATCATATGGCTTATTTATTTCTCAGTTGGGTCTCTGTCTTTGGACAGAGTGCTCTCAGGGGCTTCTCTGTCAAAGGACAGAGGGGCAACTGAGAAAGTAATACTGAGAGGTGCCCAGCCCTGGGGAACATCTGTCCGAGGCCGCGCCCTTCCATTGCACCAGAGGGAGGGATCGGTTCTCGCCCCGAGGCCAGCGCAACCGACGGTTGCGTGGGCTGTGGGGGATTTTTGTCCCTTGCCCGAGTGTACGCGCTCGGGTCCCCACTTTAAAATGACCTTGTGTCACATCTCGTCCTAGTGGGGGGGAGGGGAACGAGTAAATACCGTGAAATAACCTCACAATTCGTGGGAGAATTGAGCTCCAATTTCGCATTTATTTACATAGATAGGTGTACATAAATAAGGAATTGTTTTGTTGATGGCTTTTATAATTACTGAGTTTAGAGCGGTGTAATGGTTAGCAAGCTTGTCTTGCTGGAACAATTACGACTGAGTAGTGAGTTCGATCCTCACTGGATGCCCCATACTTTCGGCTTTGTGCCACATCTAAGCTACGCTTGGAAAATCAATATAAGTACTGAGTTATTCAAGTATTCTTTAAGTATTGGTCTTACGAAAGTTGCTGATACGAAGAAATGTCTTTGGTGGGTACTCTTTCTTGGTCGTTCATTAATATTCTTTTTAGGTATTAATAATAAACACTGAAACAGCGACTCGACATTCAAGGCAGAACAACTGGCAGCCGAGGTAAACGTTTCTTTCCTATCAGCGACAGTAGTAAAAATAGCTGAATTACCAATTTTCAAGGCCAACAGTCTATTTCAATCTTAACGATTAGCGCAGCACAGCCGTCCTAACGTTGTTTTCCTCCATTTTTTAGACCTTATGCGGTACTAAGCTTATCAAATATACGTACAGGTATGGTCAAATCCATGTGTACTCACACATACATACATGGGCACTTCGACGTGGTGTAATGGTTAACAAGTTTGTTCTAGTGGTCGGGCGTTGGATCTCTGCACCAGGTAGCGAGATCCATGCATTCTGGTTCAGTAGAAACGAACAAGAAATGGTATCAGAGGAATAAAAATAATACAATAACCAGCACATACAAGATACTCCATATAATAATAAAATCCTGACGTTGGCTAGATGGCATTTGGCTGAAACATTGTGTCTATTATAATATCTATGACAACAAAAATTGAGAACAATAGTTTAAATAAGTCAAAGTATATTGATAAATCCTTATCTCAAAATTTGGACAAAATTATCAAAAGCAGTACAAACATGCAATGTTAAACAAATATTGAAACCATCTCATATATATATATATATATATATATATATATATATATATAAATTCAAACACTGTTGTATTCCACAACACGTGACGTCCGCGTCTCACGACGGACGCTACTTGTAAACAAACTCCCAAATACAGTTATTCAATTAATTTCTGAGGAAGGACCGAGGTGGTCTGAAATATCAAATATATAAAAACATATAAATAAATACTTTCACAAAAAAACACCCAATTTTTTTCTTTTAATTTGCAACTTTCCAGTTGTTTTATCCATATTATATATATATATATATATATATATATATATATATATATATATATATATATATATATATATATGGTATAAGGTGACAATTGAAAAAAACTTAGTTTTTTGCTGACGCGTTTCGTCTTCAGATTTTTCAAAGCAAAAATGAAATCGAAATGTTTTTTGTAAATCCAAATTTTAAAAAAGAGAGACGCTTCTGCATAAGCCTATTTCTGGTTAATGTAAATTTCCTTTTTTAAATTTGGATTTTGTAATGTAACTATAACAACAAAACATTTCAATTTCATTTTTGCCTTGAAAATTCGGAAGACGAAACACATAAGCAAAAAAGTAAGATTTTTTTTCCAATTGTCATCTTATACCAATTTGTCTTGTCCACCTATGGGATAAGAACAAATGGAATATAATTCCACTGTCTGTAGCATTTAATTTTTAAGAAAGGCCTCAACACAGAGTAGAGCAAAATATTATTGAATATATGAGATTGAAGCAAAAACATGTTACAAATCACTACACAATAGCTTTCATGTTTCAACATTCAAATTGGGCGTCCTCAGGCGATAGTAAATAACTGCTGAGTAAAAAATCATTTTTAAATTTCAAAAGCATGTATATATTAATTTAAAGAAAAACAAACCACTTTAAGGCTCCATTTGTAATAATTTATTTCACCAGAGAATTTTATTTTTCTCTGGGTCTTCAGACTTCACTTTCAAAAGGTGAAACGAAAAATGAATTTAAAATTTACACTTTTGACAGGCAATATTAAGCTTATATAAGTTGACATAGAAGGTGGTGAGGAATAGTGTGAGAGACATTGTCGAGTTTAGAGAGGGAAGGGAAAGTTTTAAAATTTATTTTTATATTTCTTTTTATTATAATACTTAATATTGAGGAAGGAGGGGGTAAGGATCAGACATTAACCTATTTAATCGGACAACTCAACGGAAATGATATGGGAAAAGGAAAAAGAGAAAAAAAGATAGATAGATAGATCAGAAATAGTAATCTAATTTTATTAGATATTTTCTAGCCACTTTTGATACTTACAAACGCTCTCTTATTGTGGCCTTGTGTCAAACATATCTGCACTGGATAAATACCTGCATGAGCGCAAAACGTCAGAGAGAGAGAGAGAGTGTGTGTGGATAAAACTTTCTTGTAACCTGAAGTCAAATTAATCCATGACCCAATCGTTTACTGGGGTGCCATGCTAAAACTTTTATGGTATTTTTCAGAGCAGTACGAGGGTTACTTGATATTACATATTTTTTCTCCAAATAGCGTTTTATTGGATTGCATGTTAATCCCTTTTATGAGATCCTCCCAATTTTCCAAGCAAACTCAAACAACACAACCGGAATTTGAACCCGATACGCCGTTTCTATTATCAATCGTAAAAAAACAAATTCATACCTGTTTATCTGTTTCAAAATGCCTAAAAAATCACATAAGGATGCCCATATTTTTTTTACGTTTTTGACATTTGTATATCGAACTATAATGGCAACGTTTAACGTGTATCACTGAGAATAAATACGCATATTCATATATATATATATATATATATATATATATATATATATATATGTATGTATGTATGTATGTATGTATGTATTTATAATCGCGATTATGGAACTGTTTTCTGTGCACTTCGCATAAAAAAAGGGAAAATATATGCACAATTACCCAAAAACCATAAACAAACACACGTTAAAAACAAACGTTTCCTTCAAAAACAACGCATGTATTCTAAATATGTCTGTAGTGTGCACAAACACACATGCATGTATACATTCGCACACAAGCATATATATGTGTGTGTGTGTGTGTGTGTGTACACAGTCCCATGCTCGTATGAAAACAACACAAAAAAGTACAGAATTTATACATACATACATATATATATATATATATATATAGACAACACAAAAACGTACAGAAATTTATATATATATATATATATATATATATATATATATCAATTTCTGTACGTTTTTATGTTGTCTTCATACGAGCATAGGACTGTGTACACATTATATATATATATATATATATATATATATATATATATATATATATATATATATATATATATACATAAAATAAAAAAATCAGTAGCGCTTTCGTACAACCCCACCCGTACAAACACCTCACGGCCTGCAATCCATTATCTTCTCCCATACATCACCCCTCGTACTCTGATTTTTTTTTCTTTTTCAGCGAGGATCGGGAGTTGAAGGTGAGGAATCCATTTTTTTTTTCATTGTCCTTTTTTTTTTATCTGCTATCCCCAATGGAAGTAATTTGTCGACAACTCGAAGAAAAACGCTGATCAAAAGAGCCGACACTGATCATTTCCGAAACCAGACTCTGCAAGAATCTAACAAGAACATAACCGAACTTGTTTGCACCTCCACCCCGTGTTTCTCTTATTCTTTTCTTTCTCCATTGTTTTATTGTGACATCAGAATGTGTTATAAAATCTTTGTAATGTACACAGAAGTGTTGTTTCTAACGACAATTAAACAAGTAATGACATCGATTTAATGAAAACTGTCTTCTTTATTTCTTTACAGTTTAGAAATTCAATTATCTCCCATTTAAGCGCGACAGAGACATTTGTTTAAGAATTGGTTGATACGCTCTATCAGGTTGGGAAAGCTTGTCTTCGTAATGATGGAGCCAGCTGTTGTCTAATCCCTATGTTCCTGTACAATAAATGCGAGTAAACAAATCCTCTGTACGTCAATTGTTGATGCGCTTATAAATTTAAAGTCTATTTTTAACACTGAATGAAATCTTATAAATTACTCAGCAATCTACCGTAGCTAATAAGACTTGCTATTGTACCTTATCTGGCAAAAGAATGGCGTTTTCCAGTCTTTGGGCTCGAATTTAAAAGAAAATGCGAAAAGAAATGTGCCATTGTTGGCGGTTCAATGTCTTTTCGAACCAATCTTTCACTTTGCCAAATATGATACCTTCTTCTTCTAAGAGCCGTGTCTCTTCAGGACGTGAGATTTTTATATTTTGTGAATTTAAAAAAATCGTAGAACCCAGTCCTTTTCAAAATATCCTACTTCCAAATATTGAATACTTCCGCTATAGATGTATATAGATATATAGATGGCGCATTACTAATATAGTCGTTGTCGGCGTCATTGGCTTTGTCTCGTATCCAAGAATTTAATTTCTTCTTTGCTGATCGCTTCCTTGATAATCATGGCGTCGACGACTAAATTTGTCGCCAACGTGCAGGTTTAGACGCTTTAACTTTTACCAAAATCCGTTTCCGCTATCCATTCCCTATCGCTGTTTACTTTGCAAGAGTTTTGTTGGAGGTAAAACGAAGTCAACGTAGAAGAAAATGCCGATGGCCTGAATATGTTCAAGGTGTACCTCAGCTTACCAGCTCCACATAGTTGATTTCATGACCTTCCTCTTCCACATATGAGATGACACATGCAGAATCCAGTTATGAAACTGCAACGAACTAATTTCGAGTGGCGCCTTCTGTAGCATGTCTGTCATGCGTAGCCCTCTTCATCCGCTGGTTTAACCGCTGAGATCTGTCGTAATTGTTATCCGCTGTTCCACTGTTGGGGTTTTGACGTTAGTGTGGGTTCTATCTTTGACTTTGCCTTACCAGGAGTTTAGAACCCGCGACGGAATCGCTCTCAGAATCATTGGACCACGCGCGTCCTGGGTATGATGATAAACTACACCCGGCAGTAAGGCCGCTGATCAGGAGGCTTGAGGAGCGTAGAACCACATCTTAATTACTGGTGTTCTCAGGTCCATCCTGACCCGGGGTGGTAGCAACTGCTAGGGTCCCAGGATCGGGCAAATGGTTAACCCGCCAACTGGAATCAAAACCCCATGAAAGTGTAAAAATAGGTTTTAATACCAGCAATATATTTTTGGGAAAAATTATTAACAGCAATACATTATTACCAGCAGTACATTTTAGAAAAAGAAAAATATTACCAGCAGTATATTTTTGGAAAAAAAAATAATTGCCAGTAATAAAAATCTTGTCGGTATTAAATAACCCATTGAGGTTGGTATGCCGTAAACCAAACCAAACCAAACAAAACAAATAAACGTTGGACCACGCAAGCCTCTTCACCACGTCAAGGAGCGACCATCAGGAAGTGACCCACACACTTGATTTCATTACCTTCTTCTGCGGCATATAAGGAATAAGACGTGCAGAATCCAGTTATGAAACTGCAAGGGACTGTCACTGACTCTGTTATATACAGGGTGTCCTAAAATAATGTATACACTTTTTGAATCGTTATAACTTATTCAATTTATGTATTTTAACTTGTACATAAGATTAACACAAGAGAAAGAATACACATTTAAAGAACTTTAGAGTAAAATATACAAAAAGATAGAAAATTAACTTTAATAAGATAACAGCTACTAGGGACAATGGCAGAATATTCATATAATGATGAATTCATATCAAGTGCTTAAATTGGTTGCCATTCTGTTCAATACACTTTTCATATCTTGAAGAAATAGACCTACAAACGTCCAGTATCATTTCCTCTGGTATTTAAACACATTCTTCTTCAATTGCTACTCTCATTTCAGCAATTGTTTCAGGTTTCCTGCTGTAAACTTTGTCTTTTAGAAACCTGCACAAAAAGAAATCTAAGGGTGTCAAATCTGGTGATCTAGGTGGTTATTCAAATGTCCCTCTTCTCCCAATCCATCTGTTTTGCATATTTTCATCCATATAAGTTCTCACATCACGGTAATGTACTATTAACTATTAATATTTAAAGAGTGTATACACTATTTTGGGACACCCTGTATATATATATATATATATATATATATATATATATATATATATATATATATATATATATATATACATGTGGTGCCTTGTGTAGCGTGATGTCATGTATAGCCCTCTTCATACACTGGTTCAACCGTTGAGATTTCTTGTAATCGTCATCTATTTGTTCCACCGTGCGCGATTTTTGGTACTCGGACATTTGGCCAACTGACATTTAACCGAATGGACATTTAGCCGAAAATGTAGTGGCCTACTCACATGTGTAGGGAGACTACAGTTGTTTCCCTTGGGTCGGGCTAACGGAAGTTCAGCCCCTCAGAGACAAGAACTCTCCTGTCCCTTCTTCCCTTTCGTTACTTCCGTTTTTAGGAAGCTCTGCCCTTTTATACTTGCGACCACCGGAGTCCACACACGTGGAAATTGGTCTGCTGGTACCCAGCCTAGTGTGGAGAAAGAAGTAAGTCCTGTTAACTCATCTATGGACAGTCAACGGCCCTAAAGTTGGTATGGCATTTCTCTGTTCTCGTTAAACACCCTCGGTCCTTTGGACTATATGAACAATCTTGTGTTTGGGACATGTAAACCTTTTTAATATGTGTATATAATTTGTTTGCATTATTAAATGTCTTGTCGGGTACGGTCCCGTATTTCGTCTTTCTGTATCCTCATTCGGTGTTAGTGTATCAGTGGCGACACTAATGCCAATATTAGTATCGGTGTCCGGTTATTGGAAGGCTAAAGCGTATTATTCTTCCTAACACGAAATGGCCCTTAAATTGTGGCTAGCTGGTACACCCCATACTAATACATGTAGGTCACACTCTTTATCGTAATGTGCTACATATATTTATATTTATTTACTGTATTTATTTATAATTTTTCGTTTTTTTTTTATTTTGACTGGCTTTATTTAAAAATTTATTCTGTATATATTATAATTTAATTCAAATATTACTGTAAGATGATAAGTATTTTGAGAAAAAGCACATTTTACTACAACAAAAATCTTTAGTTTTTACGATATAAAAGATCTTTTAATTTCGCTTTTAATGATCATTATCTTAAAGGGATGAACGAGCTTTTATCTTACTGTTAAATACGGATTTAAATAATTAGGTGCTACACTAAAATATTTTTAAAAAATACTAATTTCAATATACAAATATTGAAATAAGAAAACGTTTAACTTTAAATTTAGTAATTTAATCACTTGAAATTCAGTGGTAATTATTAGTCCTATTCTTCCTTATAATACTAATAATTAAAATACTTAAAGTATTGCTTGTTGCTATTTTTACTTGCACTTTTTGGGTGAAATGTCCGGCGACCAAATGTCCGTTCGACCAAATGTCTGTCGACCAAATATCCGGCCATGGCAGTCTTGGGCGTTGGTCGTTCTTAGCCTCAGTCCTCGTTTTCGATCTTGCAGTCAAGACTGACCCTTCCAGCATTTTAGAACTCTCGACGGTATCGGACCACGCAAAGCCCTCCACCACGACAAGAAGCGACCATCAGAGGTACGCACAAAGAAACCTACACGCGTAAACACACACAAATATTTTACACTGGACAATAAGGTGAATCTATTTTTTATAAATTCTTGGCCCAATCCACTTCCTAATATATGGATTTCAATCAGCAAACATCAGAATAACGATTTTGGGAAGCAAGTCGGGGCCAAATATTTTCGTCACGCACATGAAAATGAAAAAATAAGATTTTCTTCCATCTTCTGTGTTGTGGATTCCGGGATGGGTCCGATGTCAATGAATAACAGACGCCAGGAACGGATAAGGAAAATAAATGTATTAACGTAATAATACAAACTGGTAATACGGGTTAGTAGATCCAGGAATGCGGGTTAGTAGCAAATATATATATACAGTCTTGATATTGAAGTATCGCGTTATGACTACTTACTAAGTCTACGTGCTCGCTAACGGTGACGCTTGCCGCCTGTGTGTGTGTGACTTACTCGTCAACTACTGAACTCTACTACTCTTCTGTCGTTTCGTCTCGACTCCTTGACTCAACGTACCACTACTCTCCTCAGGTATTACTGGTAGTAGTATATGTATACCTTGGGTGAGTCCATTTGTGTAAAAAGGGGTGACCCCTTAACATTCTGTTTGTCTCAAGGTCAAGAGACGGATATGCAATGTAATTGGCCCTAATCTGGCATCTTGTCTGCAGTCGCTCTCTCACAGACGTGCCATTGCTTCCCTCTGTCTTTTTTACAGATACTTTAATGGTAACTGCTCTGATGAGCTGCTTTCGCTGGTTCCCAGACGGCATGAATTTAAGCATTCAACTAGGCTAGCATCTAGCTCTCAATTTTTCACTGTCGAAACTGTTAAATGTAGTCTCTTCTACTCCAATAGCTTCATGTCTCGCACTTCTCACCTGTGGAACTCCCTTCCCTCTTCCTGTTTCCCTGATAGCTATAATCTCCAACTATTCAAATGTAATGTCAATCGACGTCTCCAGATGCCTTGATCTATCTCCTATCATTCTCTTCATCCTTTCCTCTATCACTCCTCTTTGCTTCCTCTCAGTAACCCTAGAATGCTAGTGGCTTCCCGCCTTGCTTGGGGTGAAACGCTTAAAAATAATCTCTAACGAACGGACTGCCGCTGGCTTGTGTCATGTGTAGCCCTTTTCATCCGCTGGTTCAACCGTTCAGATGAGTTGTAATCGTTATCCCCTTGTTTCACTATTGGGGTTTTTGGAATTGGTCTTGCTTAGTCTGAGTCCTCGTATTCGACCATGCCGCCATGAGTGGCCCTACCAGGAGTTTAGAACTCCCGACGGCACCGCTCTCAGAGTCATTAGACCACGCAAATCTTTCCACTACGACAAAAAAAAAACACTACGCACATCGAAACATACGAATAAACACACATATATATTTTACACTGGATGTCGGTGTAAAATGTTCCTCATCAAATGTGCCACTTATTATTATATTATACAGAAAATAATAAAGACGTAAAATTATCATCAAATATATATTTGATCAATCTTACCTCAGTGCTAATATTGCTGCCAAGGGTAGCCCTACCAGGAATGTAGAACTCCCGACGGTATCGCTCTCAGAATCATTGGACCATGCAAACCGCTCCATCACGACCAGAAGTGACCATCAGGGGTACGCACATAAAGACATACACACGTAAATATACATATATATGATTTCACACGGGATGTCTGAGTAAACAGTACCACATTATAGAAACCAGTATTAAACTATTAGATCTCATAAATACACTAAACACAATCGAACTTACATTTGAATTCACATAAGGAAAAGAAAAACATATCATCTGATCTTTTCTACATATTCTGTTAATTCAAACGGATACCGCTTAAAATGAACATCCACTTAACAAACAAAAACAACGCCATACACTTTTACTTACATCACAACAATAAAATAAAATTAGGAATAATTTCAGCCTTTTTGTTTAAGAGGTCTTAGAATCTACAACTTCGAATATCTACCCGACGAAGAGGAGTACATTGAAAATACTTGTTAAAATCCTCGACTACCCCACACATAATATATAATGCCAAACAAAAAGCGTACAAATCAACAAAAGCAAAAAAAAAGAATACATAAATACAAGAACTACGCATTTATTACATACAAACTTCTTAACAAGTAAACTTGAGAGCAATTTAAATAATCTCAATATAAAATTATCGAAAGAAACATCTAGACTAATTGAAAATTTAATAAAGAAATCGAAATTTACGTCAGAAGCAGGAGTCTTACAAAAAGGTTGTGAAAATGCCCCGAGAAATACATCGGTGAAACATTATGAAAGATTTACTTTAAAAATACATGTTAAAATCCTCCACTACCCCATATATAATATATACTGCTAAACGAAAAGCGCACAAAATCAGCAAAACCAAAAAGAATACATAAACGAAAGTACGAAGCATTTACTACCTACAAAATCCTTAACAAAAACGTTGGGAGAAAATTAGATAATCTCAATATAAAACTTATCACAAAAGACTTCTAAAACAAATATTTAATGAAAACAAAACAAAACAAAAGGAAATCTAATTTTACATTAGAAGCAGGAGTCTAGCAAATAGGTTGTGGAAAAATGCCCCGAGAAATACATCGGTGAAACATCACGAAACTTAAAGAATAGAATATGAATAAAATAAAAAGGACTTGGAATTAAACAACATATTCAATGTTATGTTATGCAACCGAAATCCTTAAGATCACAATTTTGATCTAGAAAATAATGTCTTGCTGG
>OZ038479.1:105851513-105859013 GCA_964036315.1 Acanthosepion esculentum
AAGATTACAATTCGTCCAAACTTCCGGGCAGCATTTCTCTTTCCCAATCTGTAAACATTCCTGTTTTATTTTCCTCTTGTCTGTCTTTATCTTTCTATCTGTCTATCGTTTTTTTTTTTCTCTCCTCTCCTCAGATACCCATAACAAATTGTCACTTCCGCCATCTTATACCCTCTGCAATTTCATCCGCGATTGTGTTAAGCCACAGACTTATTGATTAGATTTTTTTTTTCTTTTTTGCAGAATATATATTCTCTTTTTATAAGCTCTTCCTCCACCAAAGGTCTTTCTTGCGCCTATCTGCCATATTTTACCCTCTCCCCGTTTTTAACAAACTCACCTATTTGTTGTCGAATTATATCTTTAATCTTTCTTCTTAGCTGGTTACCGAAACACGCCTTCCTTCACTTTTAAGATCCTTTCTTTGTATGCCTTTCTTTCTATATATTTACTCTCAGTTTGCTGTTTGCCAATCAAGTCAAACTCCATTATTTCGTTCTTTCGAAGAAAATACGCTTCCTTCTCCTTTTTTCCTTTCTTTTTCTTTGTCTCGCCCCTTTCAGATATTTCCTGCAACAACCTCCGCTTCATCCTAACGATAACACTATACCATCAATAATACCTACCGTGCACTTCCGAACCTTCTTTCCATCACTATGCAAATCATCTACGACCCTCGCGCCTTTTTTTTTTTAACAATGGAGAGAAACACGGGAGAGTGTTTCCTTTCACTTTATGCTTCCGCAGTTCTTACCTTAGTAACTTCTTTGCACCTCTTTCCCATTCAAACCCATCCTATCTCCCGACCTTCACTCTCAACCTATCAACAGTCCATCTTTTTTTTTTATTCTCGGGTCTGGCCTTCCATTTGCTTTAGGTCGTATCTGCTTTGTGCAGATGATATTCCTGAAATCATTTTATGTCTAAACGCAGAAACCTCTGTTTTGCTGTAATGGAACACATTAAGGATTAGGGATGGTCAGGGTTTTGTTGGATTCCTGGATCGATGTGGGAAGATGCCCGTTACTATGTAGGAAGCAGTATATAGACAATGTCACAAGCTGTAACGAATGTAAACAGCTTCGCTTGTAGACTAACCAGGCTGATATGTTAGCCTTTTATACTTTGTTTTAGTCTTTACTTCGTTTCGGTTATAAAGTCCTAAGTCCTTCGCTTTACTACACAATGCTCATGCGTAGTCCCTCCTATCGGAGGAGGAGGAGGGACTATTATATAGCCTGGGTATTCCGAATATGTTAATTAGTTAATCTATATATCACTACAGTTTCTACTTGCTTTTGTGTTAGTTTTTTATACTTCGTTTTAGTTTGAGTAGAACAAATAAACACCAGTAAGTGTATTGGTATATTACTCTTTTAACTCACGTGTTATAGAAGAAGAATTTCATCAGAGTCGTCTTATTGTATGTCGGCTCTAAAATGGTAAAATAGTACCAAAAGTTTATTTAGCATTAAGAAAGAAAAGACAAGTTGTAAAGCTCCATAATTTCATCGCTTGGTAAAATTATGGAGCTTTTATGTACCAGGCCCTTTCAGGGTGTATAAAAAGTATAAAATACTACTGAAAGTATAAAGCTACGTACAAAATATCTGTAGTTGAAATTGTAAGATTAAAATATCTGCCATTGAAAGTATAAAATGAAAATAGCTGTAGTTGAATGTATAAAATTGCACACAATATATTCCGATTTCGACATTAAATAACCTATGCCGCTAAACAAAATCAGCCAACCAACCAAATCCTACTCATCAGTGTATAACCTATCCAACTCTATTAGAATCTTGTATTACAGGGTGTTTGAAAAGTATCTCCCCATTTTAAAATTCTTATAATTTATTTATTAACTATAATTTTTGCAAGAAATGTATATGAGAGGAAATGTTTAGCATGAGGTTTTATTTAAAATTCGATATGGGTACCAGATTTCAAGCTGCCCAGCAATCGCGTCAACTGATTTTAACAGGAACTCTTGTGGTATGGAAGACATAACTTCTTATATTCGCTCATCAAATTCTTCCAAAGTCTTGGTTTGGTATAGTAGACTTGCTCTTTGACCCCCCCCCCCAAAAAAAAATCACAGGGTGTTAAGTCAGGACTCCTGGCTGGCCACTCATACATAAAACAAGGAATTACTTTTCAATCCCCCTGTATATTAATGTACCGAATCCCGAACACAAAAAAAAAACAAAAACATAAGCGGTATTTTCTTGAATGTAATGGAATTATGCGTTTTCTTATTTTCACAAAAGATATTTTAATTTCCGATTCTACAGAGTGTCGCAAAAGATGTACACAGATTTTGACGCTTGCTGAAGAAATAATTCCATTAACTATATCCAATTTAAATAAACCACATAAAGACAGTTTTTATTATAAATACATGCTCTTAAGATTTTGTCATCGCATGCTTTCAAATTGATGTCCGTCACGATCCACATATCGTTGACAACGCGACGCAATGGAGTCACGTACGACAATCAACATTTCGATAGGTTTCTTGGACTTCTGTGAATATTTGCCCTCATCAATTCTTGCTTCACAGGGCGTGGTTGATGTCCGTGCTCCTCCGGGATGTTTCTTGCGCACATCGTGCACTGTACCATCAGCTTCAAACTTATATCTAATTGTCGCTAGATTGTGGATCTGAAGGAATCTTTCATCGATTCCGCCTTTGAACTTCATCTGCATTTTTGTACTTCCAGTAGCATTTCAAGATGAACCTCCTTTGTTCAAAGTTAAGCCTGGATGACGTTAGTAATACTAACGTATAAATCTGAAAAGAAACAACAACAACAATAATAATAATAATACATTACGAATCATGAAGCCATTTCTGATCTTAGGTCTCTGTTGGGACCCGTTAGGAAAATGATAGCATGGGTTGACGAAATCCTTGTGAGTGGATTTTGATAGACAAAACTGTTCAGAAGTTGACAATGGTTGTACTAATGGTAGGGCCAAGTGATTCTGTTTCTACTGTTCAATAGTGACCTCTCTATGGTGTTGAACAGCCTAAAACTTAATACAGTGTATCTTAAAAAATGTATACTGTTTTTGACGCTTTCTGAAGAAATAATTCCAGCAACTATATCTAATTTAAATAATGCATATAAAGACTGTATTTATTATAAGTGCATATTCACAAGCCGCAATCAACATTTCGATAGGTTTCTTGGGCTTCTGTAAAAACTTTCACTCATTCTTGCTTCACAGGGTGTGGTTGATGTTCGTGCTCTTCCGAGAGATTTCTTACGCAGCACGTGTACACAGTATCATCAGCTTCAAAACTAGCTGAAGCGAAATTGCAAGTCACGTGAGTGGATCTGAAAGAATCTCTCTTCGATGCTGCCTTTGAACTTCAACTGCATTTGCGTTCTTCCAGTAGCATTTCAGGAAAAACTTTCTTTGTTTAAAGCTAAACTTGGATGACATTGTCGGAGTTAACTCCTCTTTAATTGTTCAAATATTTCACTAGGGCACGCTCTCCCTACACTATAAATACTGGGCGATTTCTTTTCTCGTTCTCTTTTTCACTTTGCATTTCAGCGGATACATTTGAAAATGTGATCTCTCGTAGGAATCAGCGTTTTCGCCCACTTGTGGGAAAACGCCATGAAACACACATACACGTACGTACGAACCAACGTACAAACTCTTTCTGTTCACACACAAACACGTATGTTAATGTCTATGTCCATTGTAATTTTGTTGTTTAATACATATATTTGTTATTATATATATATATATATATATATATATATATATCGGTTTTGTTTGTTTTCTTTACATCTTCGGTTGGACTCAACTTTGGTCCGCATTCTTCTTGTAGTTGGACCTTCTTCTAACAGGAATAAACAGCACGTGTTCCTAATTTAATTCCACGTAAACCCACACGGTCCTCTACAACATTAACGTGCAAATCTGAAAAGAAAACAAGTTGTCTTGTGCCATATACTGTAAAAGTGTGTATACATTTTTGAGGCACCCTGTATTGCATATTACAATTGCAACAACATTTCTCTGTTATGAGCCAGGTCCCTTCAGGTCTTAGAGGATAATGGCTCTCCACAACTTCCTATTCTTTATAGCTCTATGCAATGTTTTCTCTCCTTTTCATCCCTCCGAATTGTTTTGCCATCCATTAATACAAGCTTGTTGGGTAGCTTACAGTTTCCTGCTTGCCTTCAGCATGTCCTGTGAGTATCAGATTCTTCAAGCCTCCTTTCCTCATGATGTGTCCCAGATATTTTTTTACTGTCATTTTCTGATCCGAGGTGCAGTTTTGCTTCTATTTTCCCTCCCTGTTGCTCATACGCGCTGTCCATAGGATTCGCAGTATCTTGCTTTAGAACTATATCTTTAGTCTCGTATTAAACTGTGAGGAAATTGTCCAGCATTCACAGCCATAGACGAGGATTGATATTACATGTCAGTTCAGAACTCTTGTCTTTGTTTCTAACGAAAGTTTACAATCTCGTAATACTTTGTTTAGATTTTTAGAAGGTGCCTTTCCATTGTGCCTTCGGTTTTATTTGTCACATTTCCTGTCGTCTGTAAAAAGACTCCCTCAGTAGTTTATTTCCCACAGTGGCTTAATTTTGACATCACCATTTCGTAACTGGCATCTTGGGCTATTCTCCTTGCTAACGACAGTACACTGTTTTCTTACAATTGATATTTAGTCCTTTCTTTCAGTTTTTCTTTACTACGAAGTTCCTACATTCTTTCTGTGTCTGCCATCAAGACGTTGCCATTTTCGTATCTTATGTTAATATTATATCCAACAATAATAAGTTCCGGCAGGACTTCTAATTCTCTTGGGATCGTCTAGGTCAGTGGTACCCAAACGGTGCGGCGAACTTTATATGTGCAGCGGAAGAGGATAGCAGGTGAGGCGGAATTATTGAAATACAATCAAAGACTTAGAAACAGCTGAAAAAACTTCATATGTCAAAAATAAATATGATTTCAAATTTTAAAATATTATTACGGATTACTTGTAATTAGATGCATGCGTCCCGGTATAAATAGTTATAAATTATTATTGACCGATTTTATCATTGCGATGTTTCTGCATTATATTAAGTATTAAGAATATAGTAACTAGGGTCTGCAAATTGGAGTATAGAGTTATCATTGATAATGTTCTGACTTTGAATCCACGGTTATCACCCTTTAACCCCCCTCTCTCTCTCTTTCTCTCTCTTTCTCTCTCTCTCTTTCTCTCTCTCTCTGTCTCTTTCTCTCTCTGTCTTTCTCTCTCTCTTTCTATCTATTTCTTTCTCTCTCTCTTTCTCTCTCTCTCTTTCTATCTATTTCTTTCTCTCTCTCTCTTTCTTTCTCTCTCTCTTTCTCTCTCTGTTTCTATCTATTTCTTTCTCTCTCTCTCTCTTTCTCTCTCTCTCTTTCTCTCTTTCTCTCTCTCTTGCTCTCTCTCTTTCTCTCTCTTTCTCTCTATCTCTTTCTCTCTCTCTCTTTCTCTCTCTCTGGTCTTTCTTTGCTGTAGGGGTGCTTGCGCATATTCACCAGGACTTCCCTTTGGTAAGGCCAGAGAAAATTTTCATTCCGAAAATGCGGCACGGAGAAAAATATTTGGGAACCCCTGGTCTAGGTTTAATAAAACACATTGAGAAACAACCTAATACCACTAGCCACCTTCGGAGTAAAGCGCGATTTGTAGAGCACTCAGTGTGGATCGAAGCCACCATTAAATATCTACCAGACCAGTAGCCTAGATATCGCTCTCTACAATACGTACTCTAATAAGCAATATGTGCTACCGGACCTCACCAACCCATCTGCCTTTTCTTCATCTCTCTTTTCCTTTCATCGCCACCCCACCTTGTTAATTCACGTGTGTCTGTTTGGGACAGTGGTTGGTTCTTGGATCATGAATTCGGTCAGACTTTCAATCTGTTCATTGATCATATTTGGCTGGGAGTGCCACTCCCCACGACCGACGGTTTACTATTTCTAGCCCGAATTGCGATGGTTTTGAGCAAAATCATCTTTCTTATAGATTAATAGCCAGCAAAAGACAAAGAATACATCCTGCCCTGATATTAAGCCCATCGTTGGATTCAAACCTTTTCCAAGTGCACAAAGTGAACACAAACGTCTCTGCTGGGATTTGAACTTGGCTTGTTCATTTCATTTCCGTGTTGTTAACGACAATGCGACCCGCGTTCCTGTCCGACATTCTTCCATTTAAAAAAAATAATATACAGAAACTACACTTAGGCAGTAATATTTGATGGAATTATGAGAATTTTACGGTCCTTCCACACCCGCTATTGGCAATAATTGACTAGGAACATGTACGGAATTGTAATAGAGATGCTGGCAGCCTTAGATGATTTCGGCATAGACAAGATTACAGAAATAATGAATGAAATCTACAATAGTGGCGATATAACAGAAGACATAATGATATCTATTTTCCTAGCACTGCCTCAAAAACTAGGTGCAAACGAATTTGAACTCCATCAACCTAATGAGCCATATAATAAAATTAATCATCCGAATTTTGATGAATATAGCACGCAGCAAAAACAGACCGGAGATAGGACAAGAACAGTGCGGGTTCGTCAAAGACACTGGAACAAGAAACGCGATATTTTTGCTCAGATTATTTATCAGAAAGAGCAATACAAATGCAGAATGGCGTGTACCTATATTTGATAGATTACGTAAAGTACGCCATTAAAATTTGTTGGAACTGCTCAGAAACCTTGATATATTTGGAAAGGATATTAAAATAATCAAGAACCTATACTGGCAACAAACCACCTACATACGGATAGAAAATGAGTTCAGCATGTATGCAAAAATAGAAAGGCCCGTAAGACAAGGATGTGTCTTCTCACCGGACTTAATTTATATACAGAGAGGCAATTCTGAGAGAATTAGATTCCTGTTATGGACGACCGATAGCAAAAACGTTTTTTATTAATTTTTTTTTTTAGATTCTTCTCCGCTTAGAACTCGTTTTTTCAGTATCCTCGTCGCCACTGTTATGGTCCAAGGTTAGGACCAAGGAAGAACAACACGAATACAAGAGTAGAAATAACGATGATATATTACACAGAAATAATAATACAAGATGTGGAAGGTGTTAGTATGACTGTCAGTCTGGTTTGGAGTGAACTACTATTGGTTCGACTCGATTCCGTCTCGTCCCTCTCTCTTGAGAGGCGCTGTATACATAGTCTCAAGAAGAGTTCACCCTGTGTTATAGGTAAGGTCCCATAACAATTCCCTACCAGTATTTATTATTGGCGGCCCCAATATTAAGAACATAAGATATGCAGATGACACTGTTGATAGCAGACATGGAAAGAAAACTACAAAAGCTCCTACAGAAAGGTAGCGAAGGAAAGCGAGAAGAAAGGACTAAACATCAACCGCAAGACAGAATGCATGGTTGTTAGCAAAAGGGGCAGTCCAAAATGCGAATTACAAATTGGGGCTACCAAAATG
>OZ038479.1:105864013-105929013 GCA_964036315.1 Acanthosepion esculentum
GACCACAGCCTCCAGACATCTTCAGAATCTCTTACAACTCTTCTGGCTGGTCTCCTTGTTTAGGTTGGCGAATGCTGCCATGATCTTTGCCTTCAGTTCATCTTTGGTGTTACAGAGAGTTTTGTTGGTCTCTCGATCAATTTCATCCCACATATAATAATCAAGAGGGGTTGCAGTCTGGGGAGTTATGTGGTCAGATGTAAGGGGTGATGTGGTTGCAGAAATTTTCTGACTGCCTCCTGACCCAGGGCAGCACTGTCTCCTCAAGGTACTTGATCTAGGCCTCCATGTTGAGTCTGAAGCCCTGTGGGGAGATGAATGGAGGCATAATGTCACCATCACTAGTGATCACTCCAAACACTTTTGTAATCTCCATTAGACTCATCCAACTCTTTTTAAATCATCTGCATTGTCCTCACATTGACACCCAAACGCCTCTGAAAAGTTTGAACTGGAGCTTCCGACATGAATGCGAAGCAGTACAACATGCCGTTTTCAAATTTCTGACGAAGTGAATTGCGTCATGGTGCTCTTTTTTCTCACAGACGGCGCCCAACTGTGCTATATTGTGCAGTCAACAGAATCAAAAACAAACTACGCGCATGCGCGAAATGAATAATATAAAATGGCGACAATTTACCCATCGCACTCTGTATGTATGCATATCTATCTATCTATCTATCTATCTAACTATATCTATCTATCTATCTATCTATCTATATATATATATATATATATATATATATATATATATATATATATTTCAATCGCACGTGAAACGAAATCACGTGTTCAAAGCTCACTTACAGAATAAACATTACGTATTTTTGTTACAACCCAATAATTGCCTGTCACTGCTTCCAGAACATTCACACACACACACACACACATATATATATATATATATATATATGCATTATTTACATTATTCGGGCTATTTTTCTCATCTTCGCTGTATCACGTTGTGAATAGTGCATACTAATATAATAGCATCATCCACTTGCAAAAAAAGGCTAAAAATAATGGAAGCCTTACTTATAAAATTAAACAAACCAACCCTTAATAATATTAACTTTGAACATGGACATAATATCTTGACCGTGTTTTGAAACAAAAAAAAAATGAATCACTTTATAAAACACACACAAACTATTTCTAATTCTAACAGTTGAAATACAATCCTTGATAATGGCTAAAAGTATAGCCGAAAGCGCTCGGAAAAGAACATTCGGACAATTTTTATATAATTTATCCTCTGAAAAGAAAAACTTTATTAGATCGCACGAGAAATTATATAAAAAACTAAATAAAAGCACCTTGTCAGTCGTTTTTAATGAAATGTGCTTGAAAGAAGGATTGCTGCCTAAATACACAAATATATATATATATATATATATATATATATATATATATATATATATATATATATATATATATATATATATATATATATATATGTATGTATGTATGCATTATTTACATTATTCGGACTGTTTTCCTCATCTTCTGTGCAATGTTCACAACGTGATACAGCGAAACAGTACTGACTGCGAATGACACACATACACACACACACACACACACACACACACACACACACATATATATATATATATATATATATATATTTGTGTATTTAGGCAGCATGGTTCTTTCATGCACATTTCATTGAATACGACAGACAAGGTGCTTTGATTTAGTTTTTTTATACAATTTCTCATGTGATCTAATAATTTTTCTTTTCAGATGATAAATTATATAAAAACTATCCCAATGTTTTTTCCAGCGCTTTCGGCTCTACATTTAGCCATTTTAAAGGATTAAATATTTTTACTGTTAAATAAGAAATTGTTTGTTGCATGTATGTTTTATAAAATGCTTTCATTTTTCAATATCTTGACAGTGTTTTGAAAAATGAAAACATTTTATAAAACATACATGCAACAAACTATTTCTGCATGCATTAATATTATAAATAAACCTGATTTAAAGTATGTTTTTTTTCGCTACACAGTAATAACCATGTTTCAAAAATGTAAGCTAAAAGCTTCGAATTTAATTTTGTTATTAAATTAAAGACATTAGTTCCATTTCCTCATCAAGCGAATTAATGGAACTAATGTCTTTAATTTAATAACAAAATTAAATTCGAAGCTTTTAGCTTCCATTTTTGAAACATGGTTGTTACTGTGTAGCGAAAAAAAACATATTTTAAATCAGTCGTATTCGATTAAATTTTTTATACAAGTTTTTATACAATACACGCATATATATATATATATATATATATATATATATATATATATATAAAACATATTTTAAATCAGTCGTATTCGATTAAATTTTTTATACAAGTTTTTATACAAGTTTTTATACAAGTTTTTATATTTTATAGTTTTTTTTATTGTATAAAAACTTGTATAAAAAATTTAATCGAATACGACTGATTTAAAATATGTTTTTTTTCGCTACACAGTAATAACCATGTTTCAAAAATGGAAGCTAAAAGCTTCGTATTTAATTTTGTTATTAAATTAAAAACATTAGTTCCATTAATATATATATATATATATATATATATATATATATATATATATATATATATATATATATATATATATATATATATATATGTATATGTACCTGTATACTTGAAAGAGAGAAAGAGCATATATACATAGGTAAGTCAATAGCCTTATCGGAGATAAAGCATTTGTTTCACAAAACGAATATTTATTTTTCAACATAATATCATTCCTTGTAAATGCACTTAAGCCAATGCGTTTTTATTTTACACAAAAGAGAACTTAGCTCGATGCATCTCATTCTCATGAAACATTATGCAGTGAACCTTTGAATTTAAAATATTACTGTGTCAAAGTATGAACATACTGATCCACCGTCGTGTATATATATATATGTGTGTGTGTGTCTGTGTATACATGTGTGTGTGTGTGTGTGTCTGTGTATACATGCGTGTATGTGAGTTCGCAGACTTATGCATGTATATGATAGAGTACAGAGAGAAATGTACCAGTGATAGAAACAATATTCTAACTCGTGTCATATGTCTTTCAATTTCCTTTTTCCTCCTGTTTTCTTTCCATTGTCCCTTGTAAATCTCATCGACCCCTCAGTCCCACTCTTCACCAATTTGTACTCCCACAACTAACAATCGAACCCACCTGCCCTACTCACCTACGTTGCAATGTCCGTTCTATATTTGTTCAACGAATAGCATCGAAATTTTATCGGCATTTTTTCTTTTTTTTTCTTGTATCTCCACTTTTTGATATCAGGTTTTAACTCGTTCTATTTCCAACTTTACATTTTCTTTTCTTTATTTTCCCGCTACTTTATACGTTCGCCTTTTTTTTTGTTTGCTTGTTTGTTCTTTTTCTTTTTCTTTTCTATCTCTTTACTTTTTTTCTTGTCATTCTTTTTTTTTTTTTGTAAAGAATTCTTTCAAATATTTTATTCATTTTTAATTTAGAAACCTTTTACTATCCCATTTTTTTTCTCTCTCTTTTGCGTTTCTCTTTTCCCCTTGTTCTTTAGTTCCGTATTCTTCTCGTTCCTTTCTTTTTAACGTTCGTTTTCTTATCTATGATTCTTTTATTTTTCATTTCTTTTTGTACCTTCTTTCTTCAGCTTTCTTATCTTCCACACTTTCATTCCTTCTTTCTTGTTTTAAATATTTTCTTCTTTATTAATTTTTTACAAAATATTTTTTTCGTATCGCTTTTTTCTTTCGTTTCGCTTTTTTGTTTCCCCTTTTCTTTCGTATCACTTTTTCTTTCGTTTCACTTTCTCTTTCATTTCACTTTCTCTTTCCTTTCTATTTTCGTTCTTTTCACTTTTTCTTCCGTTTCACTTTTTTCTTTCTTTTCACTTTTTCTTTCATTTCACTTTTTCTTTCATTTCACTTTTTCTTTCATTTCACTTTTTCTTTCGTTTCACGTTTTCTTTCGTTTCACTTTTTATCCCGTTTCACCTTTTTTTTCGTTCACTTTTTCTTTCGTTTCACTTTTTTCTTTTGTTTCCCTTATTCCTTTCGTTTCACTTTTTTCTTTGTTTTCACTTTTTTTCTTTCTTAATTCTTTATGCTTCATATTCTTTCTTTCTTTTTTTCTTTCTTTCTTTTTTCTTTCTTTCTTTCCGCAGGCATTGCCTCTATTTCCGTCCCCACATTTGTTTTTTTCATTCTTTCTTTAATCTAAAAGAGACCGCGCGGGGCTTTTTTATTGTACAGTTACACTGTCATTGAACCCTGCAAACTAGGCGCGTGCCGAGCCATTCCGTGTCCTGTAAAGGTTGACATTTTTTATGTCCTTCGTCCAAGAGCTACAAAATCCGACCTCCGCAAATCCTCGGGTTGCCCATAACCCCGACCCACAACCCCTGGTTTATGCACAATGCTCTTCTATCTTTATTTCTAAGGATTCTCTCCCTTGGCTGCTTTTCCATTTGCAATAGCAAATCGCAACACCCTACCCTGGTCCACAGACGTGTTCTTTCCCCCTCGACTTAATTAAATTCATTCCCTCATGCTTGGACAAGTTACTCCTTCCCCACACTTATCAAATTACTGTCACTCGGACAACTACTGTTTTCGGGAAGTATGCACGTTGTTTTTTTTTTATTTTTTAATAGGATTTGGGGGGGCTGTTCTCTTGGTGAATTTTATTTCGCGCGCAAATTGCTGTTGGTTGACTCTGCTATTTCGCATTGTAATCTTTTGATTAATTTTTTTCACCCCGACTCATATTGCGATCATGCTTTATTTATAAAAATACCAGATATCGTTGATTATGCTTAGGGGGTTATCAACCTCTTTGGGCCATTTAATTGTCGAAATCTACATATTTTGAACACAGTTTTATGGCTTCAAATAAATATATTGTGAACGCAATTGTATGCCTTCAACTATAGATAAAATGTATTGTGGGTCATTTTGCTTTAAATAGGTATTGTTGGTAATATTACTATTAATATATTTAGTGCTGCATTGGTTGTCATTTTTCTATAGAATTGTTTCTCATTTTATTATAAAAAAAAAAAGTACTGATTTTTGTTTCAGAGCTCACTATTTGCTCATAGCTGGGACCCTGACAGATGCTACCACCCCGGGTCGGGGTTGTCTGGGTACAACAGCAGTTACGAGGTGATTCAACGTTCCTCAAAACTTCCAATCTCCCAATCTGAAACCTCGCTGCTGGATGTAGTTTATCGTCATACCCAGGACGATCTAATTATAAATCATGGCATCAATAATAATAATAATAATAATAATAATGATAATAATAATAATAATGATAATAATAATAATAATAATGATAATGATAATAATAATAATGATAATAATAATAATAATAATGATAATGATAATAATAATAATAATAATAATAATGATAATGATAGTAATAATAATGATAATGATAATAATAATAATAATGATAATGATAATAATAATAATGATAATAATAATGATAATAATAATAATAATAATAATTATAATGATAATAATAATAATGATAATGATAATGATAATAATAATAATAATGATAATAATAATAATAATAATGATAATAATAATAATAATAATAATAATGATAATCATTTTACTATGGATATGTACTTTTATACTTTCATAGTGTTTTGCTTTTGTTTGCGCATTCACTATTTGCCCATAGCTGGAACCCGAACAGGTGATACCACCTTGGATCAGTGTGGACCGGATAACAACAGTAATCAAGAGGTGGTTCCAGGCCCGTTAAAACCTCCAACCTCCCGATCAGATGCCTTGCTGCCGGATGTAGTTTATCATCATACCCAGAACGAGAGAGCATCAGTAATTTCTTTTACAAAAATGTATTGCTGGTAATTTTCAACTATGAAAATTTTGTTGATGGTATATTTACTATAAAAATGTATTTTTATATTTTCATAGAGTTTTGACCCTAGTTTGGGGGTTAACTTTACCCATAGCTGTGATCCTACCAGGCGCTACCACACCGGGACAGGGTGGAGCTGGAAACAACAGCAATTAAGTGGTTCTGCGCTCCTCAAAACCTATCGACCAGAGGCCTTGCTGCCGGATGTAGTTTATCATCATACCCTGGATGCAAATATGTCAGACTTCTTTCCAATCTAGGGTGGAGATAAACGATGAAAAATCGTGCAGATTTTTTATCTCCTTTTTCACGATCATTAATGTTGTGTAGATAATGGTGATAGTAATATTAGCCGTTTCCTTATAAGGAAACATTCGGCATTCACTGACCGAGTAGCCAGTGATGCCGTCGGTTGAAATTTATAAAATCTATCTATTAAAACGAATTTTCAGGTAAATAGGTTTCTCAAGTCCAGTACCTGGTATCACCCTTTCCAGTATTAACAATGTTTTTCTTCCTAACCTGAAGTATTTGTCCCACAATAGCTTTTACATGCGCCATATGAATTTAGTAAGTAAATGTATCAATTATTATGAAACGATGGTAATGATAATATTAGCCATTTCCTTATTCATTGACCGAACAGCCAGAGCTACTTTTAGTTGAAATTATATTAGGTTGGTGCAAAAATAATGTCGTTTTCTCGCATGAAGTTGAACGTCAAAAAACGACATTATTTTTGCACCAACCTAATAAAAATTTCTATTAAAACAATTTTTCAGGAAAATCAGTTCCTCAAAGCCTGTCCCTTCCAATCGTTCTTTCCAGTATTGATGACGGTTTCCTTCTTAGCCTTTTGCTTGATGTAATGTGGAAGTCAACATTTCGCTATTATTTCTCGTTGAGTTACATGTGCTATCTATTTTAGCTGTTGCTGCTGTTAAAAGTTCTCAAGTGATGTTGTTTCTGCTACCTGATACAGTTTTTTTTATTTATTTGTGATTCTGTAACGCCAGGCCACGGGGTTCGAAGAAGGATGGTCCTCTTTAACACCTACTGGGTTCATTCGTTCAAAGCTATCTTTAAGCAACGATCTAATTTCGTATCTAACCTGTCAGCTGTATACACAGCTGACAGGTTAGATACGAGTTAGGCGCCGTGCATGACATCCGCATGTAAGTTTCAAGCTGACGAGGCTATTTTTGAACATGACTCGAGTTTGTTGGGTTAATGTTTTGGTTTTGCAGCAGCATGCGGTGTTGGGCGAAACTATGCCTAGTGCATAGGGTAAGTTAACGAGACTGAGGCTATTGAAATTGCCAAAGACTTAAGTTGTTAAATCTGAAAGAAAAAGAAAAAAATCATTAAACGCTTAAACTTAATTCCCATTTAAAATCGGTCCAAGTTATTGAAACATCCTTTATAATAAGAGATTTTAAATTCTGCCACGTTAAGTGGCAAGACGATTCCTGTAAGTCAATTGCGGTTCTTTGACGCTCTAATGTTATGCTCATGAAAATATATTAGCTGAGCTCCTTTTCACAGAACAATAAATCCAAAAGAAAACAAAACTCAAGCTTTATTTACCAGATATGAACAGTGATTACATTGCATTGTGGTTATAAAAATATTTGAGAATTTATATCCTAATTTTAATGCTAGATTTGAGTGAAGCATTGTTCTTCAGTGCTAAAAATGTGCATATTAAGTACTAGCTTAAGCGTCGCCCTTTAAGCTAGCTCCTGCGGAGGGCTTTTGATTAGGACTTCGTCACAATAGGTAGGGAGGAACTGATGCGATAGGCAAGAATAAACTACAGAAGAACTCAAAACTGATCGCTGCATTTAAGTATTACATTAATATTAAAGCTTACCTTTTAAAAGTTCAACGATAATTCTTCTGCTGCCACTTAATTTAAAGACAATTTTATGTATGTAGGTCCTTACTCTCCGTACAACAATTATTTTTATTTCATGGCTGGCTTTCGTTGGATTTTGCAATTAATTTCGATTATTCCCAAATTTATTTCCAAGTTATAAAAATTGTTATCGTACAAAAAAATTCGTTGCAAAAAATCACATAAAAATGGCCGTAATGAAAATTTGAGGATCCAAAATTTCAGGATTGTGGGTCCGGATTTGTCCCGGAATGTTTTAATTTGCTCGCGGAGTCTCGGACTGATTCCAAAATAGTATATGTTGGGCAACGGCCTCTAGAAGTAAAGTTGAAAACACGTACAATTTTATTTTGAAACACTGTAATTTGAGAACAGTATTTTTTTCATTTGCACATGTGCTATTGAAAGTTAGAGAGTTGTGTCGCTTTAATAGTTTTTATCAATAGCAGCCAAGATGGCGGAATTCGAAAATAATCGCAGTATTGAAAATTTGGGAATCCAAAATTTCAGGATTGCGGGTCCGGATCCGGCCCAGAATGTTTTTAATTTGCTCATAGAGTTGACCTTATTCCAAAATGGTATGATATGTTGGGCTACGGCCTCTAGGAGTAAAGTGACACACTGATATTCGCATTTATTATATAGATGACTTCATGTCAAAATTTCTATGCATAGAATGGACAGATTTGCTACCTTCCCTTCACCCTTGTCTCTTATGATTCAACAAAAGATTGTAATAAACAACAACAACAACAATAATAATAATAATAATAATAATAATAAAAAACTTTATTCAGTAATAATAATGATCTTTAATCAATAGTAATAATAACAATAATTAACTTAATTCAGTAATACTAATAAACTTTATTCAGTAATAATAATAATAATAATAATAATAATAATAATAATAATAATAATGAACTGTCTTCAATAATAATAAAGTCGCAAATGAAGACATCAATAATTTCAGTTGAAGTTGGAGCCCTTAGATTGATTGGAAAAGCTTCCGATAGACTCACTGAAGGGATTTCTGGTAGGCCATGCCTTAAAGAAACACAAAAAATTGTACTCACAATTACAGCGAGACACCTTACGAAGAGCTTTATCTATGTAAAATGTGTGTGAACTTTGTTTTGTTTTTTTTTTGTTTTATTTTTTTTGCTTTTTACAAAAATGATCAGTGGAAAATGTCATTAACCTATTTCTGATTTTATATCTCTGGTTGGAAACCGAAAGGAAATGTGTATACAACAGAAATCAAAGGAAATAATAATAATAATAATAATAATAATAATAATAATAATAATAATAATAATAAAGAAAGCCAACAAATTCAAAATGGAGTTTCAAATGGAAATACAAGTACGGCACGTTAAACCGGCTGAGGCTGCAAAATACTTAAAAAAAGAAAGCAAAGACAGATGCAACCGATAAGATACAGAAACAATGGCAAGATAAACCGCTTCATGGCCAATACTCTGCCCGTACCAAACAAGCTGACGTAGACAAAAACCGTACCCATCAGTGGCTACGTAGTGCAGGGTTGAAAGCTGAAACTGAAGGTTTTATCCTTGCTGCACAGGACCAATGCTTGTTAACTAGGAATTATCAAGCACATATACTAAAATACTGTGTTAGCCTAAAATGCAGATTCTGTGATAAATATCCAGAAACCATTGATCATCTTGTATCAGGTTGCACGATATTGGCACCCACTGAATATAAAACCCAGCATGACAGAGTGGGCCAATATCTGCACTGGAAAATTTGCAACTTCTACGGGAAGGAAACTGAAAGAAACTGGTATGAACACCACCCAGACCCGGTTACGGAGATAGGACCTGTTACAATTCTATGCGGCTACACAATACACACTGACAGAACAATCAAAGTCAACCGCCCAGACATTGTTATTAAAGACCACAAACAAAATAAGTGCCTCCTTATTGATATGGCAGTCCCTGCAGACTGCAATGTATCTTTGAAGATATTCGAAAAACTGTCAAAATACAAGGACCTTGAAATAGAAATCTAAAAAATGTGGCACATGGGAACATCAACAATTCCTGTTGTAGTTGGAGCCCTTGGACTGGTTGGAAAAGATACCAGTAGGCTGATTGAAGGGATCCCTGGAAGTCCATGCCTCAAAGAGATACAAAAAGTTGTTCTGACAAGTACAGCCCACACTTTACGAAGGGCTTTATCTATGTAATTATTATTATTATTATTATTATTATTATTATTATTATTATTATTATTATTATTATTTTTCAGTGGAAAGTGTCATGATACCATTTTTACCCTTAGGTCCCTGGGCGGGACCCGGGAAGAAATGTGTAAACGCCAGATATCAAAGCAAATAAAAAATAATAATAATAATAATAATAATAATAATAATAATAAATAGCCAAAAAATTCAAAAGGGAATTTCAAGGGGATGAAGAAGTGCAAATAAACAATAATATATTTACTGCAGCCGCTAAGAACCTAAAAAAGAAAGCAAATGCAATGTACCAAATGCAGAAACGATGGCAAGATAAGCCTCTTCATGGTGAATACTCTGTCCGTGCCAAACAAATCCCGTACCTATCAGTGGTTGCGTAGTGCAGGGTTTAAAGCTGAAACCGTAGAACAGTGGAAAATGCCATGAAGCCATTTCTGACCTTAGTTTTCTGGTTGGGACCCGGAAAGAAATATGTATATAACCGAAATCAAAGGAAATAATAATAATAATAATAATAATAATAATAATAATAATAATAATAATAATAATAACAGGTAAAACATCACATCCTGAAGTAAAAAATAATTTTTCTCATGATCACCGCTCGCATACCGAGAAAAAAATCTCTCTATGTGGCCTCAGGTAAAAGATAGATCGTTTTTACATGTGTACATGAAATAAACTTTGAAGTAAAGGTCTGTGAAAACGAAAATACTTTTGATCAAAACTATTTGTTTTTCGTCTTTTTAATTGATCTAAGAAATAGTAATTTTTAAATGGATTTTAAAACTGTATTTCTTTTTACTACAAGCGGTTACTCGTGTTTGAGTTGACAAACAGTGACATTAATATCAACTTGGCGCGATGGAGTAGTCCTACGAAAGAAAAATATGGCTCCTGACAAGTATCGAACCTGTATCACCATTTTTTCCCCGTCAGTTCAATTACCTTGATGGGCTTCTTCAAATCTATGTCTCAGCCAGTCAGTTATGTGCCGTGCGTAATACACGCGTAGGCGTTCATGTATCTTTCGATGCATGACTGACGAGGCAGATTTTTTCCTGCAGTAGGTTACCATTTCTTTCAGCGGTAGACCAACTGCCATCCAAGGCTATAGAACATATCCTGCTGGGGGGGGGGGGAGGGGGAGAAGAAGAGGATTCATACCCTTCCCAAGGGTATTAGCCATTCGAACTCGGCTCTCCGCTTCCTCAGTCAGAGCCGCTATCCATCACTCCACCGTAATCTATGTCTGCTAGCTTAATTTTTTGTCGCCGAAACGTTAACACCTTAATCTTTTAAATTAATTTTTAATCCGATCTTATCTCTTCTTATTTGCGGAGAAATTGACTTGGTCAGGTGGGAAAGAGGGCGGTGTACTTACCTTGGGTTGTAGAAATTCTTATTAACAAAAAAAAAAAAATTGTTATCTTCTGTGTTAACCTTTTATCGTTGCAGTGGTCACGTGACCGTGTTGCCATAAGTTGTATAAAAGGAGAGGAAATCTCTCTCTCTCTTTTTTTTCTTCAAAGAGTTATCTTCCATACTATCAGACGGTTTTACGTCGCGGAAATGTGGCCATATTTTTCGCAACTTTAGGTAAGTGCTATTGTTTCCATTTCCTCGACCTGACTACTTTCTATTCGTTCGGAGAGATTTCTCGATATATTAAAAACTAGAAAAGACCCGTGAAAATTTCACGGTTTACCTATTTTTAATTTTCTGGTGAATTTTAATTCTTATGCTAATGGTTGAATAAGCTCATAGCGAGTTCTTCTGCAATAACTTATCCGTAACCCCCCCCCCCCCCCCCCATTACAATATTTGAGCTTAAAACTTTATCAAAATATTACAATAACAATCATAAATATGAATGCTGGTCGTTATTCAAAGAAAGTAAGGGGGTACAAACGAAAAAAAAAATGATATTGATGACTTTTTTCATTTCACTGAAACAGACGTTAAACACTTCACTCTTTTTTTTCTTTCCTACGTTCTTTCTTTCCTTCTTTCATTAATTTTCTCGCTGAAACCAAGTAGCTTTTCTGATATGTCTTTTCATCTTTCCACGCGATCAAAACGAAATAGTCCATTATTTATGAGGTATTGGCAGTGTGTCATGGTCGCGCTAACTAAGGGAGTGACAAGCAGAAATATTAAGATATTATTTTTAGTTAACACACGTGTTTAAGTTGACAATTCTATTTTTATTATTTACTCTATTTACATTTTTCGGACTGTTGTCCTCATCTTTGTTACCATATTCAAAACGTATTTTTTTGTTGTTATTGTTTTTCTCGAGCAATTACTGGTTCTCATAATAAAAGCGTCGGTTGATTGATGCAAAAGTGACTTGACCCAAAGAGTTGTGAATTCCAAAAACTTAAAGAGTTGCGTTATCAACCGGAATTAACTAAAGGCATGGCACGTGTAACTAGAACAATCTAACCCTATGGACTAAATAAAGGGTTCGCTTCGAAATTCCAAATATCACCTGAAGAAAGTACCTGAAGAAGTACGGCGTATACAACGCCCGGGATGTCGTGAATATGGCAATAAAGATGAGGACAACAGTCCGAACAATGTAAATAGTGTAAATAGTTACAATAGC
Organism: Acanthosepion esculentum; assembly: GCA_964036315.1. Lineage (NCBI taxonomy): Eukaryota > Metazoa > Mollusca > Cephalopoda > Sepiida > Sepiidae > Acanthosepion > Acanthosepion esculentum. The sequence continues at coordinate 105,876,643 of OZ038479.1, forward strand.
TCATCTCAGAAATATGTTTTTATTATTTTTTTAAACTGTGAATTTAATATCAACATCTGTGGACCGGGAGGTCTCACTAAAGGAAAATGCTGCTCCCTCGAGGAATTGAATGTCTATTCCTTCTTTTTAATCAGGAAAACCACTCCTATAGCCGAAGCACACCGTTTACGCAATAAACCTTTAGCAAGCCATATAGTAATTTTCAATGTGTATTTATGCATTTCCTATGCATTTACTTATTTCCTGTCCCACCTGTATTGGGAAGGGAGGTAAATGAACTTAAGTTAGTTAAATTTGTGACTTAGTCGTTTCAATCAATAGAAATAAAAAAATTATCTGCATTTAGACAAAAGTAGTTCCTGTACAAAATGAACCGTTTAATTAGTCAATTTACTCCAACGTTTCATAGATTGCAGTCTTATTTGTTAAAGCCTTTTATGTGAGGTACCCAAATACATTTGTGATCGTCTTGCTTCGACTTGGTCTTGACATAGGTTTTGTCATCGCCGTTTTTGTCGTTCTGTTAGTAATCTTTTTCTTCCGAGAGATATTTCCATTTTATTGTTATATTAAACACACGAAATTTTTAACATGGAAAGATATTCAGCAAAAAGTGATTTATCTAATACCAGGAGTAATCAGTGAATCATGGAGACCATTGAATGTTTAAAAGATATAAAGGGAACGCATTAATTAAACGGTTCATTGGCCTCAATTAATTTGGGAATTCTTCGCTTTATTGAATCCAAGTATATTGTTTTAAGGCTTTTGATTCATTCATCTCACTATTAAAACATTCTAACAATTGCTGTCATTGTTGACTGCACGAGTATTCTATGTATCATAGTTATGAAGAATCAAACAATAATGATACATGTATCGTGAGGAGATACATGATACCGTGAGAAGATACATGATACATAACTAGTCTATGTATCATAGTTACGAAGAATCAAACAATAATGATGCATGTATCGTGAGGAGATACATGATACCGTGAGAAGATACATAATACATAACTAGTCTATGTATCATGGTTACGAAGAATCAAACAATAATGATGCATGTATCGTGAGGAGATACATGATACCGTGAGAAGATACATAATATATAACTAGTCTATGTATCATAGTTACGAAGAATCAAACAATAATGATGCATGTATCGTGAGGAGATACATGATACCGTGAGGAGATACATGATACATAACAAGTCTATGTATCATAGTTATGAAGAATCAAACAATAATGATGCATGTATCGTGAGGAGATACATGATACCGTGAGGAGATACATGATGCATTAGTCTATGTATCATAGTTACGAAGAATCAAACAATAATGATGCATGTATCGTGAGGAGATACATGATACCGTGAGGAGATACATGATACATAACTAGTCTATGTATCATAGTTACGAAGAATCAAACAGTAATGATGCATGTGTCGTGATGAGATACATGATACCGTGAGGAGATACATGATACATAACTAGTCTATGTATCCTAGTTACGAAGAACCAAACAGTAATTATGCATGTACCGTGAGGAGATACAAAAGAGATGCATGATACCGTGGGGGGATAAATGATACATAGCTAGTCTATGTGTCATGTAGCAACTTTAAAGTTATCATGTTGTTCAGAAATTAATCACTCCATGAGAGTGACTCATGGCCGTTTCTCGGGCTAACGTTTTTCCGCTGACATGAAGTGGAAAGATTATATTGAGTCAGTTGCTAGGACGGCTGCTAGGAAAATTAGTTCACTGTGTCGCGTTACACAATTTTTCTCGACAGAATCTATCTTACATATTTATAAGCCTACCATTCGTCTATGCTTTGAATATTGCAACCGCATCTGGTCTGGTGCTTCTGCTATGTATTTAGGGATTCTTGATAACATACGAAGAATAATCTACAATATTGTTGGTCCTGACCTGGCATCTTGGCTTCAGTCCCTTTCCCTACTTTGTAATGTAGGTTCCCTGTGTCTTTTCTATAAATACTTTCATGCTAATTATTCTGATGAATTTTCCTCTTTGTAAATAAATTGTATTTATTGTAAATATTCATTGGGGTTTCATCTTTAAACGTTGCTATTATTTATTTTCCACCCCCACAAACAAATTGTACACATGGGAACCAGTTAGGACTTCATAGAGACATCGAGGTATTATGGTGGATGCAGTAAGAATAGCAAGTAAGAATGTGTTGCTTTCGTGTAATACTGTGGTATGTTTGGCTCAGTTATCGGGGCTAGCTAAGTTTAAGATAAGACAGACTGAAGACCAGCTTTCCCTGTCCCCCTTTTGGGCTCGTGACACATTATTGTATTATATCAAAATAAATATTACTTTCCTCTATGGTACCTAGATTCTATGAATTCAAGCGCAGTACTAGATTGGCGGCAAGGTCTCATCATTTTAAAGTTGAAATGGCTAGATATAAACGTAAGTTCTATGCCAACAATTTCTTTTCTCGTACTTCTCGCTTGTGGAACTCTCTTCCGGGTTTTTGCTTTCCAGTAAAGTTTGATCTTCAAAAATTTAAATACCATGTCAATCGTTGTTGTCTGTCTTCATTTCTGTTCTTTTAATGTCGTTGCTCCTTAATACTGGTTTTTCTTCCTTATATTTTTCACACTCATTACCCCTCTCCCAACTGCGTCTTAGTTGCTTTGTTGCCTTGCTTTGGAAGGAAATGATTAAGAAGAGGACTAGAGTTATCATGCTGCTGAGATATTACTGAATTTTAAGCGTTAATATCAAAACAGCATATATCAGTTCATAATAAACTTTATTGATCGAATTTTTAAAAAAAATAGTATCTACACAATTTTGACAACAGAATATAAGTTTATTTATGTAACATAGAATCCTAAATTTCTGAAATCGACGAATTCTTCAAAGGCCTTTTTTCGCCTGTTTGATCGATAAAGAATTCGAAAATGCAAGAAAATGTGTCAGTCGGTTTGTGAAGAGTCCAGTGAATATTCTTTTTGGGGCAGATTTTATTTGCCCAATTCATTCAATTTCTGGATACAGTCGCAAGATGATTAGAACGTTTCTACTGACCAATGCTGGGGACATTCGCTGCATTTTTTTTATGCTGTTAATCGTAACACTACTTCTAAGCTGTTTATTCAGAAAGATATATAGCGGATTAATCCGGCTGAGAACCACCAGACACGAAAACCTTTTTCCTGTAACTTCGACTTGGAGATTGTTTAGGAGCTTTATCTTAGCCCAACCAATGTGCTGAATGTTGTCGGTTGTCGTATACGACCGACTTTTCATCGATCAAGAAATGGGTCGTTGCTTTTTATGTTTTGTTTTTTCGCTAAGAAGCGAAAAGCAAACTTAATAACGGTGACCTTTTCTGCCCTTTGTTTGTATAGCATCTATTTTTCAAGCTTCTTCCATTGAACAAATTCAATTCAAAGGTTCAGAAATTATTCCAAAATGCACATCTTGTTCTTCTGCGAGCCTTCGAACATATATGCTTCTGCCAAAGCCTTCGATTCATCGACGTCAATGGCAGAAGGACGACCACCGCCATATTTTCCAGAATTAATTAACCACGACGGAACTTTTGAAAACAAAGTTGCACTATAGATTCATTGAGATTATTTGCTTTCAGCCTTCATTGATGCTTCTAGACGTTTATACTGCACTGCAAATGCATTTAAACGCTTAGAAATAAATTTGCCGTAAATTTTGTTTTGGTATACATGAAAGCCACATAATGCACTTATATTTTTAGTAAGAGTTTTGTTTCCATATATTTAATATTCAATATAAATACAGGTTTGGTTTGGTTTATTGTTTTATGATATATCAGCCACAATGGGTTATTTAATAGCAACAAGAATTTTAGGATACTTTCGTACGAATACAATATGTATTCTTTGTAAGAAATCAGTTTGTAAATCAAGTTTCATTGACGTTTTTTTTTTAAAGTGGGGTTTTGTCGAGAGTTAAATGTATTGCTGGTAATTTTTCTTTTTCATTTATTGCTGGTATTTTTACTATAAAAATCTATTTTTATACTTTCATGGTGTTTTAGGGGTTAGCTATTTGCCCATAGCTGGGACACTAACAGGTGCTGCCACCCCTGGTCAGTGTAGACCTGAGAACAGCGGCAATTAAAAAGTGGTTCCACGTTACTGAAAACCTACAATCTCACTATCAGAGGCCTTGCTACCGGATATAGATAGAATACAGGAGCAGAATATGAAAGAAAATTATAAAAAAATGTTGCTAAAACAATATTGGAAAGAAATCTGTACACTATTTACATTGTTCGGACTATCGTCCTCATCTTTGTTGCCATATTTATCACAACGTTTCGGTCGTTGTACGTTCCGGCCTTCTTCAGGTGGTTGGAATGTCAAACTGAACCTTTTATTTCGCTCGCTGTTCTAGTTCCACGTGCCATGTCTAATGGATGTCAGTTATCAGTTATCTCCTGATAATTCCCCTCTCCAAGTTATCCACTGCTTTAACCAGGTATTGAACTCACACTCTTTGGGTCCTGTCACTAGATCAAACTAACGCCTTTATCCACTGTGTCTTCAGCAACCATTTTTTACCAGTGCTCACATTGCAATTTTTGCTGTTATTATTGCTTTTCTCTGGCACTCCTTATTACTGGTTCCCATATTGTATTTATTTTTATGTTTGGTCGGCTCAGGAGATTTTTGTGGCCTAGCATATGTGCTGATTTACGAATATTCCAATGATGTTCTTTGTCTATCATTTCAACCTGATCACACAGAGGGCGAAAAGCTGTAACACGAGGGGAAGTGGAAAAATCAGTCGTGGCTGACCACATATGGAGAGAAAAGGGAAATCACCGCTTTCTGTAGAACCACATTTCTGTTGCTTCAAGTCTTTGAGGAGATTGTCCAGTTTTCACTGCCATACAGGAGAACAGATATCACGTAACATTTCAGTACTCTTTTCTTTGTTTCTAACAAAATATTTCTGTCTCCTAATACTCTGCTTAGCTTTTGGAATGCATCTTTGGCCATCCCAACATGTCTTCAAATCTCAGTATTGCACTTTCCGTCCTCTGTTAGAACACTTCCCAGATATTTAAATTTCTGTACCTGCTTGATTTTAGTATTACCGACATGTAATTCGCATTTTGGCTCATACTTTTGCAAACAACCATGCTTTCTGGGTCCTGGGGTGATGGATTTAAAAATATATCAACCCCTGTTGGGTTATTTAATGTTAATATCTGTTCGTATTTATACTTGTATCCATGAGTAGACATAGGTTGTGTGCATACTAATCTATAGATAACCGTACATCAAATATGTACTTGAGTCTAAAAGTCAGTATTGTTTGTGTTCATACTTGAGTCCATAGATGGAAGTGCATCATGTTTGTACATGAGCCTATAGGTTGCATAAGTCGTGTTTATACTTAAGACTGTTGCTAGATATGTCTTTTTATACGTGATTCCATAGATGGATGTACATTAGGTGTGTCAAACTGGTGGCCCGCGGGTCGCATGCGGTCTTTTACATGCATCTTGGCGGCCCTCACAAAGGTTTCTTTAGCGGTGGTATATCGAGAATTTTTGCTGAAAGTACCTAGAAGTAGGGGTTACCCGGACTTTTTCACATCATCCTCAGATATTTAAGAACTTCAAAAAGTTTGCCATGTTTGGTTCCACATATGTCTGTGAGCAGTTATTTTCATTTATGAAGGCCACAAAAACGTCTCACAGACCCAGATTAACAAATGACTATTTGTCATCTTTGATCAAAGTGGGATCTACACACAGACATTCCAATCTGATATATCGAGGGTAGTTGTCTATAGCGATGTCAGTCATCAGGACAACATAAAAATGATCAAATTGTACTACTTTGTATTGTAAGTATTTTGCATTTAAAGTTTAGTTACAACTAGCTGCGATTAATGTAAGAATGTAAGAAGGTGCACATATGGCTGATGCAGCCCTCCATATGTCCCGAGTTTGATCTGCCTGATTTACATCATGTTTTGTAATTTTCATTTTAGGCTTATACTTCTGCTGATGACCATGCATTCTGTCTTTTTGTAGTTTATACTTAGTCCTTTCTTCTCGCTTTCCTTCGCTACCTCCAGTGGGAGCTTTTGTAGTTTTACTTTCCGTGTCTGTTGTCAACACTTTGTCATTTGCATATTTTATATTAAGATTGTGACCACCAGTAATAAATCCTGTTCGGACTTCTAATGCTCTCAAAATGGCCTCGCTGTACAGATTGAAAGATCTTAAAGATGACAAAAACACAGTTCATATTAAGAAGGGGTTCAAAAGAAAGCATATAAATAAACTTCAGATTGATGTATAATTGTAAACACGTTGCGTGAGTTATTATTATTAAAAAAAAAACGAAATGAATAAACAATAAAACCTGCATCAATCACCGAACAGTCTAAATACAACTATTTTTTCCTGTTTCTGGCTAAAGGCTGCAAAATTTATCTTTGGTGAATTTTGATTCATTCGGACCATTTCTTTGTCATTTTCATTAAATATTTCAACTGCTATATCTTCGGACTATCCTCAGATTTTTCTTGTATTTTGTAATGTCGAAATTTATTCTAAGTGGGATTTTTTAAATCATTTCTTTTGCGATGCCAACGAACACACGTTTGACACTGTTGTAATGTCAACGAATACTCGTTGTCACTTTTGTAGTGCACGTTGTAGTAGAGACTTTGTAATCGCAGATACAAATATAGTAACGCCGTTGAACAATACGGGTGTCAGACGCCTTCGAATAACACTCGCACTAATAGTACTTGCTCGATAATACTCGCTCAAAATGACACATCCTTGCTTACGCCTCTTTCTATTTTTGTATATTCGCTGAACTCGTTCTCGATGCGCATGCGTGCCGTTTGCTGCCAGTATGGGTTCTTGATTATTCTGATATCTTTCCCGAATATATCAAAGTTGCTGAGCAGTTCCAGCAGATCCTTGTGGCGTACTTTGTCGAATGCCTCTGCGTAGTCTATAAAACATAGATAAACGTTCTTCTGCATCTGGAATAGAGAAATAGTATAGTGTATAGAATAGTGGTCCGTATAGTGATAGAGTAGAAATATCGATCCGTATAGTATAGAGGATAGACTAGAAATAGCAATCGTTAGTCGTCAGCTGCTTCCTACATATATGCGTTTCCTTTATGGTCACGTGGTCTACTTAATTCAATAATGGGATCGCCTGTGTTTGCTCACTGGCGGTCAATGTTCAAACTCAAGTGACGGCAGCGACACTTTATTCCTATTTAACAATTTCCCGGAACGCAAGGGGTTACTGAGAGTGAGAGACAATGAGAACAAGAAAATACTATTACGGCGAGAAAACAATAAAAGAACAGGAATTAAGAAGACAGAAGATGACGATTTAGCGAAATTGTTGTCTTAAAACGTTTCTATTCCGGGACTAATCAGTTGAAATTAGTTATGAATTATGAATCAGGTTCAATTAAACACAATTAAACTTCGAGATTTCTCCTTCCGATATTTGTAAATTCTTATCTACGTGTTTTTTTTTTTTTTTGCTTTTTTTAAAAATCGAGTTCATCCGAAGCAAGGCAGTAAGCCACTGAGACACAAGGGGTTACTGGAAGAGTTAGAAACAGTAAGCATTACTAGAGAAAGAGGAAAAAGTAATCACGTGGACAGTAGATAGCGATTGACATTGCGTTTAAATTTTTGCGGATCAAAGTTGGCTGGGAAGCATGGAGTCGGAAAGGAGTTCTACAAGTGAGAAGTGCGAGAAAAGAAACTGTTAGCATAGAAATTACGGCTACATCTAGCCAGCTAAACTGCAAATTGGTGAGACCTCGTCGCCTGTCTAGTAGTACTGCGCTTAAATTCAAAGAGTCTAGGCACCATAGCGAAAAGCTCATGCGACAAATTACCGTGAAAAGTATTTATAGAAAAGGCAGAAGGAGGTAACCTTACGGCGGTGGGAAAGTGACTGAAGCCGAGACGTCAGATCAGGACCAATAATATTGCTGATTCTTCTTTGGATTTTATCAAGAATCTCTAGATACATAGCAGGAGCACCGAACCGTATGTGGTAGCAATATTCTAAGCATGGACGAATGGTAGACTTATAGATATGAAAGATATCTCTGGAGAGATAAATCGTCTTGCACGACAGTGAACAAACATTCTTAGCAGCTGACCTAGTAATGGATCCAATGTGGTCTTTCCGCTTCTTGTCAGCCGAGAACGTTAGCCCGAGAAGACGCAACGAGTCACTGCTCTGGAGGGGTCGGCATACGTTCAGATGGTTCTTTTCATAGTCTACTGGTGAGCTTAGCTAATCTACATAAGATTTGATATATTCAGTTCTTATTGTCTAAATCTGATTTGAAAATAAATGGCTTTCGATTATTTTGAATAACTGGAATATTTTTTTAAAATTAATTTTTAAATGATAAACATGAAATGAAAACAAGACTAAAAGAAAGAAATACTAACAGTGCAGAAATTTTTCCATTATTCTCTGCTGAGATCAAAGTGAAGTATCTGTTGCATAAAACCAAATGATCAAAGCAGATATTTTACCTGTTTTTGTAGATACTTTATGACAAAATTCGTTTTGTTTTTATTTATATACTAGCTTATAAGCCACACGCCGTGCAGACTTTTAAGCGAGTTCCTGTGGAAGGCAAATTGGGCCTTCTGCCCAAGACTAAAGGGACCTCTGTTCCAGCTTAGAAAACAGCATTGATGATCATTTTATAGAAATAAAATGGAATTCCTCGATTCACACCATGGAACTTGAAGACCTCACTTGGGCTATAAGTTCAATTCTGATCAAAAGACTGATTTGGGCCGAAACCCCAATTTGGACCGAAATTTCAATTCAGGCCGAAAACTGAGTTCTTCAAATCACAAACTCCGTGGTACCTCAATTCAGTTGAGTTCTCCAAATCACAAACACCGTGGTACCGCAATTCAGTTGAGTTCTTCAAATCACAAACTCTGAGGAATATCAAAACCTCATGTCACGATACTCTGATTCCTTGGCATTATGAAGAAATAAAATTTCCTCAATTCACAAAATTTTTGAGATATTTTAAACTGAACTTGAAACAATTTTTTTTTAATTCACAACGTTTTGGTGTTACTTTAAACTCAACATATTAGGTTGGTGCAAAAATAATGTCGTTTTCTCAAATGAAGTTGAACGTCAAAAAACGACATTATTTTTGCACCAACCTAATAAATGAAAAAATTAAAATCGCTAATTTTTTTCAGTTATTTTAAAATTTAAATTTTTAGGTGTTCCCTTTTCACCCGGATACAAATTCTCAAGCATCAGATGAAGGGCTGATTTTCAATCTCAGGATCACCCTGATTCCAAAAAAAGGCATAATATGTGGAGCAAGTGTAGCCCGAGTTAGAGACGTTTCAAAGACACAGACAGACAAACAGAATTTACCGTTTATTTATTTAGATCGCTTCAGGTATTGCTTTATTTATTAAAAGTACATTTTTCAGCAAATTCATTATTCTGACTTTAAAATCTTATAGGGCTTGATTAAAAAGTAAAGAATATAACAAACTTCATTTTGAGTAGTCTTAAAATCTTGTGAAAGTTTACAGAAGACGTAACTTTCTTGTTTTATTTATTTATTACCTTTAGTTTTAAGAAGAACATGACTTTTCTCTTACTGTAATTCATCAAATGACTTTTTTTCTGCCTGCCTGTCATCGCATGCCTCAAGGATGGATACAGTTATGGCCAATACATCTTCTTTGATGGCTAATGGAACCCCGAAGCAGCTTTACAGCATATCAATTTATATGAAAATTCCGAAACTTTTAACGAATACTTCCTTTTACAATGTAAGTATAGAGCAAAACTGGGCCCATACTTTGTGTCCATCAGAGTAAACTAAATGAAATCTATATCTTTTTTGTTTAATGTTATAAAGTGAGCATTACGCAGAATATTTTTCCAGGCAGAAACAATGTTTAGATATTTTTTGTTTCGGTATTGGATTTCTTAACGATGGGTTTGATTTACAATCTATTTATATATAAAATTCTGTGACTTCCGTTAGTCTGTCCGTCCGTCCGTCACACCCTCTAAAATAGCTATACATTGACAGATTGAAACCAAATTTTGGGGAGAGGTGCAAGCAGGTAAGTGGGTGGGTACAAAATACAGTTGGTTTTACTAGGTTTTAGTACAAGAAATGTTCATTCATTTTGGGGGGAAAATTAAAAGTTTTATTATTTAACATACAAAATTTTCCCATCATTTTAAAAACAATTTAATGATTAAAATAATAAAATTAAATTTAATTTAATTAATTTAATTTAATGATTAAAATAATAAAATTAATAAAAATGCAATATTGTTTTTTGCATATTATTTCTTTAAGTTTCTATATATACAAGAATCCATGTTTCTAGTTCGCCCTGCGTTTGAAAGAACTAAAAAAAAAATCACATGGCCAAAAGCTTAAAAAAGTTGGAATGAAATATTTACACATGGCCAGTTGTATGTTGCATGCTCAAGAGTAAGAAATCCTAAGAATTTATTCTTTGCTGTTAAAAAGGAAAAAAATAGATTTTCTTAAAAAATATTGTTTACCTTGAAGTCCTATAAAATTAAATTTAATTTAATTAAAGAAATTATTAAACCACAAAGTCGGGTTTTTGTCAAAGTATTTTTCAAACAAATCAGCTTATTCAAATTTCATCAATTGGTTTACGAAATTGAACGAAACGTAGAGTTTGTAAATCTTGACAAAAAATGTTAGCGATGACTTCAACAGTACTAAATACTGAGAGAATTTCAATTGCGTCAGCGTGTTGCAAAACATTCTTGTGTAAACAGGATCTAAATTTGGAATTCGTCAGTGAGGGGTTTGATTTAAAATGTAAACTAAACCTTATCTTTGTGTCCTTCAGTGATGCGTGTCATTTACAACATACGTATAAATTTAAACTGGAGCCTAACTTTGTGTCCACTAGTGAGAGGTCTGATTTACAATGTAAGTATGATGCTAAAGTAAACCTTAACTTTGTGTCCTTCAGCAGTGGGTGTCATTTACAATATAAATATAAGGCTAAACCAGACCCTGACATTATGTCCGTCTACGAGGGGTGGAATTTACAAAGTAAGTATTATGATATATTAAACCCTAACTTTGTGTCCGTCAGCAAGAGGTTTGATTTACAATGTAGGTATAATAGTAAACTGAACCATAACTATTGTGTCCATCAGCGAGAGTTGTGACTCTCAATCTAAGTATAATGGTAAACTAGGCCCTAACTTTGTGTCCGTCAGTTAAACTGAACCAAATGTTTTATTTTAACTCAAGGAGCAGATATAAAATTGAATATTTTAAAACCGGAAACTATATTCATAATCTCTTCTTTCATTACGTTTTTCTATAACATTCTATGCGGCCACCAGTAAATAATGATGTAAAGAAATCGTGTTGTTGGCGGTTACATTTCTGGTACGAGCAATAGCATCCAAGGGGCTATAAATGTTAACATCTCGTCGATATTTATTAACTTATAAGTCCTCACTAAAATATAATTTGGTGCTATACCTTTGTCTATTGCTGCAGTAAAAAATGGGTCGGCTAAATTTATGATCATGAGTTCATTTTCAGTTAAGGTACGATTCAATAAATACATAGTTCATATACAAGATAAAAATACTATTAATCATGAACTAAAGAACTCATTTAGGCTTTTCGTACGGACTGTCTTATATAGGTTTTAAGATGATATCGAAGCATGAAACTGACAGTCATTATCTAGTGTTGATTCTTATGTCCACAGTGTCTGCATATATCTGTCAATGCTTCATCTCCAGTACTGAGCACACTTGCTTTATAAATAGATAAATTGTAAACTATATATATATATGTGTGTGTGTGTTTGTGAAATTTTTCACTTAGCTGATTGATGTTATATTCATCACCCCAACTCCATATATATATATATATATATATATATATATATATATATATAGGAGGCACGTTGGAGTAATGGATAATGGCTTGGATTGAGGAATCGGAGAGCCGAACTCGATATTCCAGTCGAATCCATTACATTCACTTACGTGCTAATAGCCTTGGGAAAGGTGTGAATCCTCTTCTTCTCCCTCCAACTATGGGTAAATAGCAGCACAGACTGGGTTCTATAGCCTTGGATGGCAACTGGTCTAGGAGAAGGACAACTCTGAATTCAAAACCTGCGGAGGGTCGACAGTGAAAGTTTGGATTCATTCGCGTCGCGGGCAGCCATTACGGACGTTGTTTGCATACGTTCGCTGCAGAATAGCTATCAGTGTAGGTATCATTGCGCAAACTGAGTTCGACAACGTAAATAGTTCTCGTACGCAGTAATTGCGACAAATTTAGACAAGAAAGATCAGTTCCGAGCTTAGCTTTCTGTAGTTTCCGCGTTTTGCTTTCCACAGCGAATGTATGCAAACAACGCGAGCAATGGCGGCCTCCAACGACGCGATTGAATCCCAAATTTCACTGTCGACACCTCCAAAACGGTAGATTTTATCAAATTTATCAAGCCAGATTCGAATGGAGCATCTACAATTACACATAACGGCTTTTGGAAAATTTTAATGCGAACTGAGTGCGGGTGTTACACTACAAATTAACCGTTTTTTTTTCTTAGAAAAATAATTTGTTGTTTTCCATTTTTTAAACTTTTTTACTTTAACTGGTTTCGCTTAGCTTTTCAAAAAAGTTTTTAAGTGTATTTCTCTCCACGTGTTGATGCTTATGTTTTGTACCTATGGAAAAAAAACATGAAAGTCAAGAGGCGTAACTGGCTATATATGTCGTTAATGGTGAGGGGAATTTGGTAGAATCTATTTATGCAATGAGTTAAGTATGAATTTGAACATGTTGATGAAAAATGTTTCCTTATTAAACCTCCTTTGTTTAATGGTCCTGTAGTCACATTGGTAGGATGGGAAGGCATTCAAATTTGGCATATATATATATATATATTTAAAAAATTACGGGATTAGCTAATCACGCTACCTTGGTTTCAACCTTTCGGTATCCTCAGGCGATATAGGCGAAATGATTTCCCGATGCTTTCTTATTTATATATAAACGCACAACGTAAAGTGTAATAGGAAATCATTTTGCCTATATCGCCTGAGGATACCGAAAGTTTGAAACCAAGGTAGCGTGATTAGCTGATCTCCTAAATTTTTAAATTTAAAACTCGGCACGCTAGATTTTTATTTTTTTATTTTCTTTATATGTGTATTGAGCACTTTTTAATACAACTGCTTCCTAGTTTAATTCAAATCTGACGAAAAATTGTTATATATATATATATATGTATATATATATATATGTGTGTGTGTGTGTGTATGTGCGTGTGTGTGCGTGTGTTTATGTGGGAGAGACATCACGTAATTTAAAAGTCTGCATCAACGAACGCAAGAGAGACTTGCATTTAGACAAGCGATCTAACTCTCGTTTTGCATTGAAACGATGCTGGACATAATTTCACTAATTCCACGCTAATTAAAAAGAACATAATTCTTTAATGAAAAATACTTTGAAAACCTTATAATAACATTATTACCAACTATATACATTACATCGCTATATTTCTTTGAACCCATTCTTAATGAATCGAATTTATGCCGATCTAATACAAACAATACATGCTTAAAGAGATCAGCCATAGATTAGAATGAAGTGACACCCCGCTGTGCTCGTTGGCCGCACAACGGTAAAGACATCAGAACTCCCACTAGACAGACACACATCTACAATTACGAATACTCATTACCATCCGATGCTCGCTTAGTCATACAAGAATCTTCACAAACTTGCATATATATAGAATTATCTACGGTTTTAATGCAATTAATACGTGACTGACCAATGAGAAGTGATCCATAAAATTTAAAATACCAGAGGTTCTGTCCTTTTGCCTGCTTTTCTGTCAATCTCTGACGAAGCTTTAATAAAAATGAAACATATATTGATATACTTTCCTATATAATAATATAATATATATATATATATATATGTGTGTGTGTGTGTGTGTGTGTGTGTGTGTGTGTGTGTGTGTGTGTGTGTGTGTGTGTACGGTGATTGAAAAGTAACAAATTATTTAAAATATTTATTTATTAACTATAATTTTCACAAGAAATGGATATGAGAAGAAACGTTTTATTTAAAATTCGATATGGACACCATATTTAGCTACCAGCTTCTCGAGCCGCCCAGGAATCACGTCAACTGATTTCGCCCGGAACTCTTGTGGTATGGAAGACATAACTTCTTGTATTCGTCCTTCAATTTCTTCCAAAGTCTTGGTTTGGTATAGTAGACTTGCTCCTTTAACCAATCCCAAAGTAAAAAGGTCACTAGGGGGTTAAGTCAGGACTCCTAGCTGGCCACTCATACATAAAATAGGGAGTAATGTTTCATTCACCCTGTATGTATATAATCTACGCTCGGTTTTTTTTCCCAATATCACCTTTAATAAGCCAAGGTACACAACAAATATATCAAGAAATCAAAAGAAAACGGTTAAATCTATCAAAACACAAATATAAACAGTATTTCGACATGTGAAAATATTCTCTTCAAAGTAATTGACGTAATTTTTCAGTTGACCATATGAATATACAATAGCATTTCTAAATTATTTTAGTTGCTAACGACATTTTGTTTGTTGTTTATAGATACTTTGTTTCAATAAATCCATTTCGTCTTTTGCCTTGAAAAATGTCCACATCGGACGAACCGCGTCGGCTAAAACTACACAGTTTTCTTATTGTCTTTTTTCATATATATATATATATATATATATATATATATATATATATATATAATTACAGGGGTGGTACACATGGAATAAAATTCTGATAACCAAAAAAAAAAATTATTCTTAAAAGAGTGCTCAATACCGAGTAGAGCAAATATAATTTATTCAAAAATTATAACATATGCATGTTATAAAATCACTACAAAAGTTGGAAATTTGTTTCGACACTTCTGGTGTCTTATCAAGTGCAAATATTATTTAAGAATTTAAATGCCCATTACGTAATTGTATTTCTGATCAATCAAAATTCGTAAATAATTATATAGGCCACACTATAACATGTTTGACACGAAAACTCACACTACACGTTTCTAACCATAGCTCAATTAGATCTCATTTAAATAGTCATGGAGACCTACCTGACACTATTCGTAACATACTTGTTGACAACACAAATATAATAGCATCATCTACATGCAAAAAAGGCTAAAAATAATGGAAGCGTTATTAATAAAAACAAAAACCCAATACTTAATAATATCAACTATGAACATGGACACAATATCTTGACCGTATTTTTAAAAATGAAAACATTACATAAATACATACATGCAACAAACTATTTCTTATTTAACAGTTAAAATATCCAATCCTTGAAAATAGCTAAATGTATAGCCGAAAGCGCTCGGGACAAAAAAAGAACATTCGGACAGTTTTTATATAATTTATCATCTGAAAAGAAAAAATTATTAGATCGCCTGAGAAATTGTATAAAAAACTAAATCAAAGCACCTTGTCTGTGGTATTCAAGGAAATGTACATATATATATATATATATATATATATATATATATATATATATATATATATTAAGACATTTTTTTATGTTTATACCTTCTTTTTGTAGAATAAAAAATGTCTTAAAATAATTGTCGGACTTTGTCCATTTCATTATATATATATATATATATATATATATATATATATATATATATATATATATTAAGACATTTTTTTATGTTTATACCTTCTTTTTGTAGAATAAAAAATGTCTTAAAATAATTGTCGGACTTTGTCCATTTCATTATATATATATATATATATATATATATATATATATATATATATATATATATATATATATATATTAAGACATTTTTTTATGTTTATACCTTCTTTTTGTAGAATAAAAAATGTCTTAAAATAATTGTCGGACTTTGTCCATTTCATTATATATATATATATATATATATATATATATATATATATGTAATTTATCCATTTCATAATATATATATATATATATATATATATATATATATATATATATATATATATATATATATATAATGTAATCCTTGTATGTGGTGAATTAAAATACTTTGAGATTTTTTTAAATGGTCTAATGAATTTTGTTAGGGGTCTCATCAGCGGTTAACCTGAACGGGCACAAATATTAACTGTGTGTTACCTTGTAAAGCCTGACCTCTTATTTTGCAGTTTTCTGTTCTACCACTTGAGATGCACTCTCAAGTTTCGAGCGCCATTCGAGTCAATTTTCTCAATAGAATGACCTGTCTCGAGAAGAACTGTCCGAAGTGTGCCTTTGTTTTCTCCGATATAAGTGCCTCGGCACTGTATTGAGTATGATTGATGTGACAGTTACGGGTCGAATAATAAATTGAACTATATAAATACAACTTGTGAAAAACGACTCTGTCTTCCGCGCATAGAAGGGGCATTTAGGACGGCGAAGAATGAAGATTCGCTTGCCGAAGAACTATGAGACCCCCTTTTCACGCGAAGGTTTATTCCTGCTTCACGATGATAAATACGTTTTATTTGTCTCGAGATTCATTTTTCTTTCATTGAATATATATATATATATATATATATATATATATATGCATCGACGAAAGGAAAAAAAATGAATTAGAACACTCTGAATGGGAGAGTTCAGAAAACGCTGTAGTTTTCATTTTGGGGGATTAATTTATTGACGCTGAGTAATAGAGTTGATTATAAAAACACGAAATTCTAAATCGGACAGACAATGATTCAACCTTTTAAAGCTGGCAAGGTGAGGTCTCTGGCGAAATATCCCCAAGAAAAGAGCATTGAAGTGGACATCATATTGATCTAATTTGAATTTCAATGGTCGGATAAGTCTTTATGAATACTCGTGTCTCTATTATTTACACTATTTATATTCGGACTATTATCCTCATCTTTATTGTTGTTATCATCACAACGCTTCAGCCGTTGTCCCTTCCGATGTTCATCTTTTGGCGTTTTAATCACCTGCTAGACTTCTGTCTGAATTTCTGGGTTGAGGGGTTATCATTATTTACACTATTTATATCCGAGCCATTATCCACCTCTTTGTTGTTATCACGACGTTTCGGCTGCTGTGCCCTCCGGTCTTCATCAGATTTATATATTAGCCTACCGGGTATTTTGAATTGAACTCTTTGTTTAATCTTCTCATTCCATGTATCGTAATATCTCTTGTCTAGTTCTTCTTTTTAGTACTGACTCAGTTATTGCTCGCCCGTTTCCAATGAGTCCAAGTACACACTGCTCGGCCCAGGGATTGAACTCACAATTACTATGTCACCAAATTCACAAACCACCCGCTTTAATCCACTAGGCTATTGTTCGTGTTGTCCAGGTGAGCAATAACTGAACAGTACTAAAAGTAAGGACGAAACGATATCCCCAGACATGGGAAGTGGAAAGAGAATAGTCTACTCCTGTAGATTAAATTAGGGGTCCAGTTCAGAATTTCCTGTAGGTTAGATTTTGGAATGCATCTTTGGCCATCCCAGTATGTCTTTGGATCTGTGTTGCACTTTCTGACCTCTGTTAGAACACTTCCCAGATATTTAAATTTCTATATCTGCTTGATTTTAATATCCCCGACTTGTAATTTGCCATTTGGACTCATTTTTTTTTTTTCTTTTTTTTTCCTTTTTTTTTCTTTTTTTTTTTTTTGTTGGTAACCATGCATTTTGTCTTATCCCCCCCCCCCGGAAAAATTACACTGTATTGACGAGTTTTTGTAATCTATTGCTGATCTTCTTTATTGTCTGTTATTTTTGGTACGTTTTGGTTTTTCCCTTTGAAATTCTGCATATGTTTGGGAAGAGCGTTTTGTTATTTACATGCATTTTTTTTTTTTTTTTTTGCTAATTGGTATTTTTTTTTTGCGTGAATTCTCTGTTTCCAAAGAAATATTAACAAAATTTATCAACAAATATATTCCCAAACTGAAGCAAAATATTCAACAGGAATATTCTAAAACTTAACTATAGCTGCATTGAAAACATGCTAGGAATTTTAATTTTGAAAAATAACAGAAAATCCCCATTTAACCATAACAACCGATAACCTGAATGACTATTAAATGGTAAATGCCTATAAACCAATATAATATACCAAACGACTGTAGGATCTAATAAAAACCCATGAAAAAAATAGGAATACCAGAAGGTTCTTGTAAGCAGTTTTCATTGCCTGTCTATATTTCTAAGATGAGGTATTTTAACAATTAACATTATTTACATTGTTCGGACTGTTGTCCTTATGTTTATTGCCATATTCACGATGATTCGGCCGTTGTACGCTCCGGTCTTCTTCAGGTGATATACGTTGGAATTTCGAGCCAAACCCTTTATTTAGTCCACTAGGGTAGATTGTTCTAGTTCCACGTGTCATGCCTTTCCTGTATATCTCACGGTCACTACTGCTGAATTCGGAGAGCCGAATTCCAATTCCAGTCGGGTTCGTTATATTCATTTACGTGAAAATATCCTTGGGAAAGATATGGATTCACATCCTCTTCCCCAGTTATGAGTTTATTAGAACTTATTGTTATCTGCAAAACACAAGATCTAAAAATATTTTCTGGCTTTAAATAACCTGAAAAAGATTGATAAGCCGTAAAAAAACATATCAATCCATCAAATATTTGGTTGAGTCTTAATTAGTTTCCTTTTTTGTGGGGGGGGGGCATCTTTAATGATGAATGTATCATCCATAAATTTATACACGAAGATACCTCAATTCTTGCAAAGCAGTGGTAGCATACACAGCGGATTAAATTAAAAAATGTGTTTCTACTCCATGAAAACACAAGGCTGTATACATTTGAAAAAATTGGAACTCGGTTGGTCTGTTCTGCATCATCCACCAAATTTACCAAACCGCGCACCAACCTAGTATTACATTTCGTGATCACCATAAAGCTTTTTTCTGGGGAATACGTTACCTAATGAAAACCAAATTTCAGAGTTCGTTCATAACTTTTTCGCATCAAAAACAGCGTAATTTTACTGAAAATGTATCGAATCTGCTCGATAAGTGGCAATAAGTCATTGCAGACAATGAGGACTGTATGACTGGATAAAAGGTAACTGTACTTTATTCTATGACTGGCTTAAAAGTCGCCCTATCGGGCGGCATTTAAGCTAGCTCCTGTGGATGGCTCTAGATTGGGCTTTCATCAAAATAGATAGAGTAGATGCGATAGACAACAATAAACTATAGAATAACTCAACAATGATCGCTGCGTTTAAATATAGCTTTAATATTTAAACTTACCTTTTAAAAGTTCAACGATAATTCTTCTGACGCTACTTAATTTAAAGACAATGTGATATACGTAGGTCCTTACTCTCAGTACAAAACAATTATTTTTATTTCATGGGTGACTTTCGCTGGATTTCGCAATTAATTTCGATTATTCTCAAATTCATATGCAATTTATAAAAATTGTTATCGTACAAAAAGTTTTGTTGCAAAAGATCATGTAAAAATAAATTGCCGAAAACAATCTTAGTAATGAAAACTTGGGAATCCAAAATTTCAGGATTGCGGTTCCTGCTCAGGCCCGGGATGTTTTTAATCTGATCACTGAGTCGGCCTGGTTCCAAAATGTTATATGTTGGGATAAGGCCTCTAGGAGTAATGTTGAAAAAGTGTGACACAGTGACACACTGACATTCGCATTTAGAAGAATAAAGTTGATAAAGAAAATAAAAATAAAAACGGAAATTATTTATGACTCAACCCGATATTTTTATACATCTGTTATTATCCTTTTATATTTTTTTTTCTCAAATTTCTTTTTGTTATATTTTTAAAAGCCACTTTCTCTTTTTCTAGCCCTACCAATGTTTTTACTTTCTTCAACTCTTCTTTTTTTTCGTAATCTTTGTATTTCCCTGCTGCACAATCCCTTGGCCAGTAAAAACCACCGTCTAGTTCATCATGGAAAATCCGCCTCGTTACCTACTTTCAACAGATCTTTGATTAGCCATCAGAGTACGTGCATTAATTATGAGATGCCCCAATTTGCAAAAATATCTGTCACGTTCAGATAATACTTATGAGTTTGTCTGATAGCGTTAGTCCTAGGTATGAAGATAGACGACATCCGAGATTAAGTCCCCTGATCGGGAGATTAGAAATTTTGAGGAACTTGGAACCACCTCTTAATTGCTGTCGTTCTCTGGTCCAGGCTAACCTGTAGTGGTTGCATCTGTTAGAGTCCAAAAATATGGGCAAATAATGAACATCCAAACAAAAATCAACAACTCGTTTTTAAAATAAATTTATACCTTTGCCCTCAAATTATAAACTTATATACAAAATATTTATAGTTGAAAGCATAAAATTACATATAAAATATTTAGATTTTAACATTAAATAACGTATAGAGGTTGATATGCCGCTTATCAAAATCAACCAACCACCAATAACTATTTACAGTAAAATTGCCAACAATATATATTTATAGTAATATTACCAATACCTGTGTTATGAATAATCAAGAGTGGTCTCCCCTTGTTTTGTTACTCTCCTCTTTGAGAGAGCTAATTCTGTTTACTGGGATTATAAAAGGACACTATATGCGAACATTGTATTCTCAGTTGAATAAAGCTTTCTTAAAGCCTACACCTGCGTACTTTTGTCATTACAACCTGTTTAAATCAAAATTGTAGAGGACCGTGTGGGTCTGAGTTGTTGGGTTAGGAACACGTGCTGTTTAATCCTGCTAGAAGGTTCAACGACAAGAACAATTGCGGACTCAAGTTGAGTCCAACCGAAGATGTAAAAAAACAAACAAGACCGATATATATATGTCAACAAATATATGTATTAAACAACGAAATTACAATAGACATAGACACTAACATTTGTGTTTTTGTGTGAACGTAAAGAGTTTGTATTTTGGTGAATGTTCGTGTATGTGTGTTTCATGGCGTTTTCCCACAAGTGGGCGAAAACGCTGATCTCTATGAGAGATCACATTTTTAAATGTGTCCGCTGAAATGCAAAGTAGAAAAGAGAACGAGGCAAGAAGTTGCCCAGTATTTATATTGTAGGGAGAGCGACCCCTAGTGAACAATTAGGGAATTAAGGAGGAGCTAACTCCGACAAAATGACCATCAATACATTTTATCTGTGATTGAAGGCTCTGTCTGAAAAGCAATGGGAATGGTGTCACAAACGATTTATTCCAACTCCAAAGAACAAACTACATGGTTTCCTCTTCAAAGTAATCTCCCTCGTGTCTAATGCACTTTTCCATCCTTCTCTGCCACGCTTCTATGCATTGCTGGAAGAATTATTCTTGTTAGGTTAGTCGCTAATTTCTTCATCTTCTCTTGTTAAATTTTTCATTACTATTTTCTGATTGTCTTGTTAGGTTGATCACTACTTTCTTTTGCTTCTTTTGTTACGTTTTTCATTACTATTTTCTGATTGTCTTGTTAGGTTGATCACTACTTTCTTTTGTTAGGTTTTTCATTACTATTTTCTGATTGTCTTGTTAGATTGATCACTACTTTTTTTGTTAGGTTTTTCATTACTATTTTCTGATTGTCTTGTTAGGTTGATCACTACTCTCTTTTGCTTCTTTTGTTAGGTTTTTCATTACTATTTTCTGATTGTCTTGTTAGGTTGATCACTACTTTCTTTTGTTAGGTTTTTCATTACTATTTTCTGATTGTCTTGTTAGGTTGATCACTACTTTCTTTTGCTTCTTTTGTTACGTTTTTCATTACTATTTTCTGATTGTCTTGTTAGGTTGATCACTACTTTCTTTTGTTACGTTTTTCATTACTATTTTCTGATTGTCTTGTTAGGTTGATCACTACTTTCTTTTGCTTCTTTTGTTACGTTTTTCATTACTATTTTCTGATTGTCTTGTTAGGTTGATCACTACTTTATTTTGTTAGGTTTTTCATTACTATTTTCTGATTGTCTTGTTAGGTTGATCACTACTCTCTTTTGCTTCTTTTGTTAGGTTTTTCATTACTATTTTCTGATTGTCTTGTTAGGTTGATCACTACTTTATTTTGTTAGGTTTTTCATTACTATTTTCTGATTGTCTTGTTAGGTTGATCACTACTCTCTTTTGCTTCTTTTGTTAGGTTTTTCATTACTATTTTCTGATTGTCTTGTTAGGTTGATCACTACTTTTTTTTGTTAGGTTTTTCATTACTATTTTCTGATTGTCTTGTTAGGTTGATCACTACTCTCTTTTGCTTCTTTTGTTAGGTTTTTCATTACTATTTTCTGATTGTCTTGTTAGGTTGATCACTACTTTCTTTTGTTAGGTTTTTCATTACTATTTTCTGATTGTCTTGTTAGGTTGATCACTACTTTCTTTTGTTAGGTTTTTCATTACTATTATCTGATTGTCTTGTTAGGTTGATCACTACTTTCTTTTGTTTCTTTAGTTAGGTTTTTCATTACTATTTTCTGATTGTCTTGTTAGGTTGATCACTACTTTCTTTTGTTAGGTTTTTCATTACTATTTTCTGATTGTCTTGTTAGGTTGATCACTACTTTATTTTGTTAGGTTTTTCATTACTATTTTCTGATTGTCTTGTTAGGTTGATCACTACTTTCTTTTGTTAGGTTTTTCATTACTATTTTCTGATTGTCTTGTTAGGTTGATCACTACTTTCTTTTGTTAGGTTTTTCATTACTATTTTCTGATTGTCTTGTTAGGTTGATCACTACTTTCTTTTGCTTCTTTTGTCAGGTTATTCATTACTATTTTGTATTGCTTCTCTTGTGAGGTTAGGAGACGGCAAACCTCGCCAGTTTCATTACAATTTCGAAATAGCCAAAATATCTTCCATTGTATCGATAATAGATTCCGGTGTTGACCATCTGTCATATCTTATTATCATTTAGTCATTTGAGAAAAGCGAAAAATATCTGTCGCTATCAGATAACACATATTTTATTTCTTGGATGTCCTCATGGTATGTATTGCTACGATATTGGAATAGCGAAAATACCAATGTCTTTATCAGATTTTCGGGGCTTAATTATGAATTGATCTGATCTCATATATTGTTATCATTTATTCTTTCCAAATAGTGACACTATCACTTGATTTTTTCACTATTAGATTTTAGGCCTTAATTATGGGATAACCTAATAGTATGTATTGTTAGCATTTAGTCATTTGCGGGCTACACGCTCGCTCTATCGATTTGGGTAATTACAAAGTGAATCCTCTTTGTCTTCGGACGTAGTATATAATCATACCGCATAGTAATGAGTAAAAAATACTCCAATCGAATCGTCCTATTTTAGTGTTGAAATGCCCGCAGCCTTGAGCCTCTTGAATTAAATACGAACAGGGGTCATCATCGAACGATTCAGGAGACACAATCGCTTTCAACAAGATTTCGTTTTTTGCCACCTGCATAGGAACTGTCTTAAAAAAAAACAAAAAGAACTTTCATGATAATTAAACTTTATGAATTTAAGCGCAGTACTAAATTAGCGGTTTGAATGTAAAAGAAATCCCCCTTGTTTGATGCAAAGAATCTTGTATATATATATATATATATATATATATATATATATATATATGTGTGTGTGTGTGTGTGTGTGTGTGTGTGTGTGTGTGTGTGTGTGTAAATTGCGTATATTTTGGCAGCATGTTTTTATTAAGACGTCTCATTAAATAATTTAGACAAGTTTTGTCTACTTATTTTTAATAGGATCCTCTCGTAACTACAGACAAGTTTCTTAGTATCCTTATTAAAGGAAGAACGAAAATTACCATGTTGGTGCATATTCATTTTATTTCGAGTACTTTCGGCATTAGCACAATGTCATCATCAGGGTTTTGTTTTTTCTAAGACAGAAAATTGTTGTGCTCATCATTTTTCTAAAACAAAATTGTTGTGTTCATCTGAAAATTGAATCTTTCCGTGTGAAGTGAAAAACGCTAAGGTTATGTACTATACAATTTTTAAATTTTATCATGTAGACATGCGTGCAATCGTCAAGGAAGGTAACCAAGTTATTGAAATGTCTAAATATTTCTTAAAGAAAAACTATTTAAAACTATTTAAAACTATTAGTTAAAACCTAGATATTTTAAACTATCTACTGTAAATATTTTTAAATATTTGTGCAGTATTCATAAATAATTTTTATTAAAGGTGGGTTTCGATTTTATAATAAGCTTTAAGAATTTTTAGTTTATGTTTATTATTTTCATGAAAATGTATAGATGTATTTTCAACAAGATTTTTCTTAAATATTTGTCTGTACCTGATGACGACATTGTGCTAATGTCGAAAGTACTCGGAATAAAATGTATATGCATCAACATGGTAATTTTCTTTCTTCCTTTAATAAGCATACTAAGAATGTAACGAGGTCTGGTCAGGTGCTCAGCTATGCAGCGACCCTACGATCACATCCAATCATGGGACTGATGATGATGTTTTTGCTATTAGTTTTCGGACATTACTTATTGTTATTGATTAATTGTTCTTTTTCTCTTGTGTTTCAAGGTTGACACGGAGTTGAGTTCAGGTATGGTCGGTTTTTTTTTTAAGTTACCGCGGCACATCTTGCCAGATTAATCACTCTTTAACCCTCGCCGGCTGTGCTAACACGAAAATCACAATCCTTTTTCAGAGTACGCTCAACTAGTGGCTTCATTCAAAGACCAATTCCACTGGATTATACGCTCTCGCCCAGAAACCTTACTAAATCCCTCTCATCTATATTGTTATAAGTTCCGGCCTTCCTCAGGTGATATACGATGGAATTTCGAAATGAACACTTTATTTTAGTCCACGGGGGTAGATTGTTCTAATTCCATGTGCCATGCTTTTTTAAAAAAAATTTTTGTGGGGGGGGGGGGTATCTCAGTTTCAATTAATTTCCCTTGGTAACTAAGTCCCTCTCATCATTATTGTCATATTCACAACGTGGCGGCCATTATACGCTCCGGCCTTCTTCAGGTGATATACGTTGGAATTTCAAATTGAACCTTTTTTTATTAGTTCACAGGGTTAGATTGTTTTAATTCCACGTGCCACGCTTTTTTGGATATCTCAGTTTTAGTTAATTCCCCTTGATAACAAAGTCCCTCACATCTTTATTGTCATATTCACGACGTGTCGGCCGTTGTACGCTCCGGTCTTCTTCAGGTGATATACGTTGGAATTTCGAACCAAACCCTTTATTTAGTCCACCGAGTTAGATTGCTCTAGTTCCACGTGTCATGCCTTTTCTGGATATCTTGGTTTCAGTTATTTCCCTTTAGTAACTCAACTCTCCAAGTTTTTGTTCACCTCTGCTGTGGCCAGTGGATAAAAGCGTTGGTTGAAGTAATCCAGTGACTTGACATAAAAGAGTTGTGAGTTCAATACCTTTTGCTTATTATCATGTATTGTATCATCTGTTCTTATGTTACCCACATTTTCACACGTATTTAACTTTGATTTCCCCAATGTGTAACTCGCATCTTGGACTGCCTCTTTTGTTTACCACTATACATGCTGTCTTCTTACAAGATTGAAGTTTGAATTCTGTAAATTTTTTAACAATATGTTCATTCATATTATGAAGTTGGGTAAAAAAAAAAGATCTTTAGTTCTTGAGAACTTCTAAGCGCTGAAATTTGACAAACAAGTGTAGATGGGAAAAGCGTGCGTCACCTGAAATCCCAAACTCTCCCCGCTTCATAGCAATCCACATCAGAACACTTTCTTTAGCCTCTCAGATTCAACTGATGCCACCCGGCTTAGAAACAATTACAAGTAGAAGAAGAAGAAAAAAACCATCGGTGAAAAAGTATAAAGAAGGGGAGGGGAAGAAAAAGTAAATTGTAATCGAAGATACGAACAAAAAAAGAAGAGTCAAAGAAAGGAAAACAGAAGAGAAGGATAAGAAAGAAAGAAAGAAAGAAAGAAAGAAAGAAAGAAAGAAAGAAAGAAAGAAAGAAAGAAAGAAAGAAAGAAAAAGTAAATTGTAATCGAAGACATGGAAAAAGAATGAAAGCCAAAAAGAGGAAAAGAGAAGAGGGAAAGGGTGAAAGAAAGAAAGAAAGAAAAAGTAAATTGTAATCGAAGACATGGAAAAAGAATGAAAGCCAAAAAGAGGAAAAGAGAAGAGGGAAAGGGTGAAAGAAAGAAAGAAAGAAAGAAAAAGTAAATTGTAATCGAAGACATGGAAAAAGAATGAAAGCGAAAAAGAGGAAAAGAGAAGAGGGAAAGGGTAAAATAAAAGAAAGAAAGGAAGAAAGAAAGAAAGAAAGAAAAAGTAAATTGTAATCGAAGACATGGAAAAAGAATGAAAGCCAAAAAGAGGAAAAGAGAAGAGGGAAAGGGTGAAAGAAAGAAAGAAAGAAAAAGTAAATTGTAATCGAAGACATGGAAAAAGAATGAAAGCCAAAAAGAGGAAAAGAGAAGAGGGAAAGGGTGAAAGAAAGAAAGAAAGAAAAAGTAAATTGTAATCGAAGACATGGAAAAAGAATGAAAGCCAAAAAGAGGAAAAGAGAAGAGGGAAAGGGTAAAATAAAAGAAAGAAAGGAAGAAAGAGTAAACTGGAATCGGAGATGCGAGAAAAAGAAAGAAAGAAAGAAAGAAAATAAAGATAGTTTGAAAAGCCTTATCTACTAAGGGAGGTAACTAAGGGTGCGGGTGTTGGGTTTTAAATAGCGATCGATACTCAACACAGGCAGACAGACACAGTGAAGGAAGGCTAGGAAAAGTGATGTGATGTGTTTGAGGTG
This sequence comes from Acanthosepion esculentum, assembly GCA_964036315.1. Lineage (NCBI taxonomy): Eukaryota > Metazoa > Mollusca > Cephalopoda > Sepiida > Sepiidae > Acanthosepion > Acanthosepion esculentum. The sequence goes on from OZ038479.1 coordinate 105,903,526, forward strand.
TTTCCGCAAAGAAAGGCCTATGGCTACAAGAAAAAGAAAATGTTTGTCAAGACAGAGTGAGTGGTTGAGCTCTCCAGCGAACGAACTGGTGAATGAGTGACAGAATGAATAACTGATGTAGGGATGAGTCAAGCAAAAGTGTGAAGAAGAAAAAAAATGCTAACCATTATCGCTACCACTGCAAAAGAATTTTAAAACTAAGGTCCTCACTCGCTTACCCACCACTAGATTTCAAAAGAGAAAGAAACTGACAGAGAAAATGAGAGAGAGAGAAAGATAGAGTAATCGGGTGATCGATACTGAATTTTCGTTCTTCTGGCCGCGAGGCTCGGTCTGTGCCAGAGGGAACACAGCTTTCTTCTTTCTTGCCGTTCGGTGAAACGGGGTTTGTGGCTGGGGATGCTTTGTTACTGTGACTACTACTGCAGCTGGTTGTCATTGGTTGTTCGTTGGATTGGCTCAGTTAGCGCGGACCGCCGCAGTTGTGCTTGTTTCACACTTGGGCTGGCTTGGTTATAGTCTTCAGTATTTTTTTCTATCCTTTTATCTTCTTAAAGGGGCTTTCAACTATCGAGCAAAAAAATTCTAAACCCCGCCAATGCCACGTATCTTTAGCTCTTTGCTATTAGAATTAATTTAATTTCTATTGTGAAACACGTCTACTCTCAGAATGGGTACCAATCCAATCCTTGAGCAATGTTTAACGAGTTTGTGAAGTCATTGTTTCTTTCTGTGTTAAGAGTTTTTTGCTCGTCAATAATGGGTTCTCCGGTCTTCTATGTGCCGTGAGGACATAGGCGATCATCACTCTCCTCTCCACAATTCCCTGACCTTTGTAGCTCTTAATAAATTTTTTCTTTCTACTATCTCTCCTGATTCTTGCTCCGCGGTCCATTTACTGAAGCTCTCTGTGTAGGTTACGCGTTCTTTGCGTCTTTCTTGCTTTCAATCTGTCCCGTGAGTGTCAAATTTTCCAGGCCCTCTTTATGTTTCCCACAAATTTTAACTCTCTATTGCTGATGTTAAGTATTACAGTGTAACCCGGATATAAGAGACCCGGATATAAGATAAACCCTGATATAAGAGAGATTTTCTCTGGTCCCAAATTACAGCCTGTGTTAATGTATATATAATAGACCAAACCCGGATATAAGAGAAACCCGGATATAAGGGACTTCTTCTCCGGTCCCGACAACTCTCTTATATCCGGGTTACACTGTATAACAATAAATGTAAATAGCGCAGCCACTCGTATTCCAGGATGACAGTCTACTAGGAGGGCTAGCTAATCCCCATTGCAGGCGCCAGATCAGGCACATTTGTGTTTGATCAGCACCCGCAGAGCCCACCTGTGGTTTATACTGCAACTATGCTGAGCGGACCTTAGTTACAGTTGGGGGAGAGCGCGTTATCTAGCATGATCAACAGTCTGAACAAGGCCAGCGCGCTCGAACCCTCGGTCACGATGACTTGTGCGAGCAAATCTAACAGATCTTTGTAGCGAACCCAGAAACCTATTGAAAATATAATTTTTATATTATTTTTCTTTTACGGCCATGCTTAGAATATTGCTGTCACGTATGGCCCAGTGCCCCTGCTATTTACTTTGAGCACCTTGATAAGATCCAAAGAAGAATCAACAATATTATCGGTACTGATCTGGCATCTCGGCTTCAGTCACTTCCACACCGCTGTAAGGTCGTGTCTCTGTGTCTTTTTTATAATTGGTAATTGTTCGGATGGGCTCTTCGCGATGGTACCTAGAGTTTTTGAATTTAAGCGCAGTACTAGACTGGCGTCGAGATCTCGTCAATTTGCAGCTACATGTAGCCTTAAATTCTATGCTAACAGTTTCTTTTCTCGCACTTCTCGCTTGTGGAACTCCCTTCTGGCTCCATGCTTTCCAGCCAATTTTAATCTGCAGAAATTTAGATACAATGTCAATCGCTATCTACTGTCCTCCTGATTACTCTTTTCTCTTCCCGCTCGTTATTAATGTTTCTGTTTCTAACTCTTCCACGTCTAGTAACCCACTTGTGTCTTAGTGGCTTTATTGCCTTGCATGGGTTGAAACCGATTAAAAAAATATTGTCATGAATAAATTATTAAAAGTTATCTTTTGGCTATGTATCATTGAAAACCTCCTATCACGTTTACTATTACAAGTGACTGACCTGAAGACCAATGATACGGTCAAAGCTAAATACAAAGAAGGAGGGGAAAAGGTTGAGGGCGTGAAAATTTGTCCTTGTGAAAAAAAAAATTCAATTCGTCCCCAAAGAAACAATTAAGGAGAAAAAAAAAGAAAGCAGATAAAGTGTAAATCCAAAATTTTCAAATTGTAGAAAATGTTTTACAAAAAGTCGTTTTAGAAAAATGAACACCTCAGCTGGTTGGGGAAGAACAGATCCATGCTTTTCCAAAGGTCATTTGTAGAAAAATGAACGCGGCAGACGAGCCCGGAATTTGAACCCGGGTCGCCGATTAGATATTCTGCGCCGATGTTTGTTGCACTAGCTACATATTCAAATTGTATAAAACGCTAATTGTTTCCTTTTTTTTAACCACTTATGACAGGTAACAGGAAGTTTACTTAATGTCGCCTCTTACTACTTTAACTCGGACTGTTATATTCGACAGCTACTCAATGTACCGTGCAGAGTGACTACTTCATACATTGTCATTTTGTTTATACTTCAAGGAAGTACAACATTTTAAATATCTGTGAAGTGTTCTAACAGAGGACGGCAAGTGCGACACTGAGATCCGAAGACATATTGGGATGGCCAAAAACGCATCCCAAAAGCTAAGCAGAATATTAAGAGGCGGATCCATGCTTTTCCCAAGGTCATTCGCACAAAAGTGAACGCGACAGACGAGCCCGGAATTTGAACCCGGGTCGCCGATTAGACATTCTTCTTTATATTCGTTGCACTAGCTACATATTCAAATGGTAGAAAATGCTCAGGTAACGCAAGAAATCGAGTAAACGGCGTGGCTTTGACCACAAAGTGTGAGACTTTAAGAAAAACAGTTTTTGATTGGCAATAGAAAAGACACGGGAAGATTACTTAAAGTCGCCTCTTACTACTTCAACTCGGACTGTTACATTCGGCAGCTACTCGCTATATCATGCAGACTGGCTACTTAATACATTGTCATTTTGTTTATGCCTCGTGGAAGTACAAAAGTTTAACTATCTGTGAAGTGTTCTAACAGAGGACGGAAAGTGCGACACTGAGATCCGAAGACGTATTGCGATAGCCAAAGATGCATTCCAAAAACTAAGCAGAGTATTAAGAGAGAGAAAAATTTCGTTGGAAACGAAGAAACGAGTATTGAACTGTTACGTAATATCTATCCTTCTGTATGGCAGTGAATGCTGGACAAAGGATGAAGAGGGGACTTGCACCAGCAGAAATGTGGTTCTACAGGAGGATACTGAGGATACCATGGAGCAGACATAGGAGAAAATGAAAACAAAAAGGAAAATTATACTTAATATTTCATAGATTGTGAGTACCTATTTCATAATAAGTTCCTTAAATTTATATGACTTAACAGCTTTAAATACCTTCACAAATTGGCAGAACAATCAAACAATATGTCATCAAGCATTAGGAAGTTCAAATGCAAAACCAACCCCGATTCCTTTTGTTTTATGTGGAAATTTTACACTTCCATGTCAAAGAGCAAATATAACTGACAGCGTAATTTTTTTTTCCACAGTGAAAGTTTCATATCTATTTTTTTTGTTTTTGTTTTTGTTTAAGTCATTTCTATCGTCATAATGTAATTCTGTTGTAGTTTGAAATGTTTGTATTCATGAAACTCGAAAAATAATCTAAACACATTACTTAATTTGAAAAATCTGGAAAATGACACATAGGTCGATGACAAGAATCAGGGGAGACCTGATAGAGCTAAACCGATTTGAAATCCGTACAAATTACCTGGAATCGAGAGTCACATATGATTTAATAAAATACGTGTTCCCCATTGAAATTACTATTATTGTGCCGTCTCTTTAATGATGTTTTTCTCTTTCTTATATTCTCTAACACTCCGTAATCCGTTGCATCTTAGTGGCTTTATTGCCTTGCTTGGATTTGAAATAATTTAAAAAATAAAACCTCTTTGGGTATCCCTATTGCAACTGCAGTTTTCATGACATATGAGTAATAAAATCTTTTCGTCAAGATATCTGCTAATACAACAGATGTGGAGATACGGATTCCGGCTTTTCCCAGCGGCCTTTATAATCCTGAAAAGTCATATTTTGAGTGTCTCATCAAGAAGCAAAACAGATTTGCTGTATACTGTATGTTGTTCAAGCCTCTTTGCATTATGCTGCTTTTGCATTATGCCAAACTAAACTATGCTTAAATGAGTAAATAACTAAAAAGGAATCTTTTTTCTCGATTTAGTTTTATCCATTTTTTTTCCTTTCGGGAATTAAAAAGAGTGTTATGACATTTAAGACAAAAACTATGCTTTGTTAATAATAAATAAGGTTTGTTTGTATTTTATTCGACGGGTGGGCATTTTGGGTTTTTAGCAAATCTAATTTTAATAATTAATGTGTGGTTAGCATAATGAATATTGGAACAAAATGTGGAAACGGCGGGCCGAGTTCACATTCCAGCTTAGTGTGTTGCATTCAGAATTACCCTCGGGAAGGACAAGAATCTCTTTTCTCATCCCCTCTGCTAAGAGTTAAAAATAGCAGGCTCGATTGCGTCCTCTAAGAGAAGGGCTACTCTGAATTCAAACCAGGGAAAAGGCGATAGCGAAACACTACACTGTCTTTCCCAACAAGTCATGGTAATTCACAAATATAAAGTAGAGAACCCGTAACGTAAACAAAGCAATTTCTAAAGAATTAATGGATATATATTTTCATTACTTCGAATACTATTTTTAGTGGAAACTACCATGACCACAAAATGAGGGATCACTTTATATTTTGATTATAATTTAGAATTGACCCCCCCCCACACTTTATATCCACTTCATAATATCTTATTTGTTTATCAAATTCTGATTAGATTGAAATAGATACTCCATTTTGAATTTTTTTTATTTTAAAAAGTCACTCTATTGTCTGCACATTTGAGTAAGTTTAATAAATCTGGTTGGTTGGTTGATTTTGTTTAGTGGCATATGGGTTATTTAATGGGTTATTTTATGTGTTATTTAATGGGTTATTTTGTGTGTTATTTAATGGATTATTTTATGGGTTATTTAATGGGCTATTTTATGGGTTATTTAATGCTGAAATCTAAATATTTTGTAAGTAATTTTATGCTTCCAACTACAGTAATTTTATACTTTCAGGATAAAAATGTTTTTTATAAACATACAAATATATATTTTGTTGATCAAAATCTATTGTTGCTCATTTTATTATAAAAGATGAACTGATGTTTTTTGTTTGTGGGTTCACTATTTGCCCAAAGCTGGGACCCTAACAGGTGCTACCACCCTGAGTTAGGAAGCACCTAGGAATTACAGCAATTAAGAGGCTTTGTTGCCGGATGTAGTTTATTATCATACCCAGGACAAGTGCCCTCTAGCATCAGTAATAAAAGCAACAAAAATGTTAGATTCAAAATAAATCCATTAATTCCTTAGAAATTGCTTTGTTTATGAAATGGAGCAGAATATGAGCTCTGGAGAAAATCTGAACAAGGAAGTGTACTTATTTCCAGTATTTACATTGTTTGGACTATTGTCCTCATCTTTGTTGTCATATTCACAATGTTTTCACCATTGTATGCTCCAGCCTTATTAATGAACTTGGAATTTCAAACTGAACCCTTTATTTAATCCCCTGGTGTAGATTGAACATCAATGGAGGGAAAAAAGAGATCATCACCACCTGTGGGATGAGGTTGAAATAATAGACAGAGGACATCACTGGAAGATACAAAAATTTAAGGAATCAGCACATATGATAACAACAAATTTTAATACGAGCTCCGGTAAAAAACAGTTACTGAGATATTAGGTTTAGAAGTCCCAAAAATTCATACACTGATGTCCTCAAGGGCACAGTGGATAAAAGCAATGGTTGAAGTCATCCAGTGACTTGACCCAAGCAGTTGTGGGTTCATGAACAAAAACTTGGAGAGTTGAGTTACTAAAGGGAATTAACTGAAACTGAGATATCCAAAAAAGGCATGGCATGTGGAACTAGAACAATCTAACCCTGTGGACTGAAAAAAGTGTTTGGTTAGAAATTCCAAAATATATCACCTGAAGAAGGCCAGAGTGTTCAATGACCAAAACGTCCATCTTGGCCGAGTGAATAAAAGTGTTGGTTGAAGTACTCCAGTGACTTGACCCAAAAGATTGGTGAGTTTAATACCTGTCCACGGCAGAGGTGAACAAATAACTTGGAGAGTTGAGTCAAAGGGAAATAACTGAAACTGTGATATGTGGAAGAGGTATGGCATGTGGAACTAGAACAATCTACTCTGTAGAATGAAATAATGGGTTCAGTTCGCAATTCCAATCACCTGAAGAAGGCCGGAGCATACAACAGCCGAGACATGAATGGGGCAATAAAGATCAAGACAACAGACTGAAGAATGTAAATAGTGTAAATAATTACAATACCTCATTTCAGAAATATAAGCAGATAAGGAAGTGTACATTTCTAAAAAAAAAAAAAAAAGAGTAGATAGAACCTTACTGGTCTGTGCACATTCTGTGGCCGAGTGGGCTAAATCATGCCAGTTCAGATGATGGTTTCTCCTACAAAGGTGGATGCCGTTTTGTACCTTGCCAGGGAGCACATTTTCTTTCTTAACTTTTCTCACGTATGTAGGATGATAGATATATTAAAACACAGTTTGAAATAAATAAAAAGCAGGGCATCTATTTCAGACATGGATATCCCCTAAAAAATGGTTTTTGAAGTACCGTATATTTCCACGTATAAAGGTGACCTTTAGCTAAAACAAGGTCAAAAAATATATTGCAAATTTTCATAAATTTATCCTATACCTGTAGTATAAGATGACTGCTTATTGATATAAAGATGATCTTATTATATAAAGATTATGTTGTTGGAAATGTTACTTATTCCTAGGAATTCAAAATAAATGAAATATATATAACCGATGCTATGTCATATATCAAGGGAAACTATTGTTCTGTTTATGTTTCATCACATGATCTCTTGTGTATACTGATTCTTCTTATTATTATTCTTTTCCTATACCTAAACTGCCTTGTGTACTAATGGCCATTTACTTATACTTCATTGACAATCACAATATACCACTACTAACAGTATAATAATGTACGATAATAGTACATTTCATTGCTGTGAATGCAATCATTGCATGGATACAAGTTGATTTCACTGACATGGAATTATTCTTCAAATATGCAATTTATTATGAAGTTATGCCAGTAAGGATAGAAATGGTTTTATTACTTTTATTATCAGTTTATTTGATAATGTGAATCTTTTCATGTACGTTATTGCACTGAGGTCAAGGTTAGCCTACCAACAACCATCACTCAGAATTTAAGATTTCCTTTTTAGAATTGTAGTATAAGACGACCCCCAATTTTAAAGGGTGATTTTTTATATTTAAAGCTTGTCTTATAAGCGGAAATATATGGTAATAAAAAATGTTGGATTAAAAATAAATCCATTAATTCTTTAAAAAGGGAGAATTGCAAAGAATTCACTCTCATAGAAAGAGATATCAGTTTGCCAACTTTGAATGAGAGGATGATGAAAAGTTATCAGCCTGACAACACTTCCCAAGAAATGACCAAACATGAGAATTTTTTGGGAAGGCCTTTTTTTTTGTCAGGCTGAGAACTTTTCTGCATCTTCTTATAGATAGCCACAGATTCTGAAAAATCATGTTTAATACACTTTCACGAAATACGTCTGAAGAACTGATGTCACGAGGTTGGAAATCTTCAAATCTGACAGGCAGGTTACCAGAATTATTTAACATACATACCTTCCCCCAAAAAAGCATGTCCCAAAAACTTCCAAGCATAAAATTATATTCATAATGTCAGAAAGAGAGGAGTTAGTCTCAGCGTAATGGTTACCAGCACTGAAAGTGGACTGACCGATTGATTGGTTTGTTTTTCACAGCTTATCAACCCTTTGTAGGTTATTTAAAGCCAGAAAATATTTTTTAGATTGTAAGAATTTTTTTTGAGATAATAATGGTTTAGCAATACAAGTCTTACTCATTAACCCATAGCTGGCGTGAAGAGGTGGATTTATATCTAATCAGAATTTGATAAATAAGAAATTATAAATGGATATAAAATGGGGGATCAATTTTATATTACAATCAATATATAAACTGACCCCTTATTTTGTGCTCACGTTGATTTCTATACATTTGTATTCCAGAGAATGTGAATGAATCTAAAAGACATGCCTGCGTATGTAATCAGTATTTGATTGATTGAATAATTATTCACAACTTATCAACCCTTTGCAGGTTATTTAAAGCCAGAAAATGTTTTTTATATTGTAAGAATTTTTTGGGGGGGAGATAATAATGGTTTAGTGATACAAGCCTTACTAATTAACTCATAGCTGGGGGAGAAGAGGTGGATTCATATCTAATCAGAATTTGATAAACAAATAAGAAATTATAAATGGATATAAAATGGGGGATCAATTTTATATTACAATCAATAAATAAACTGATCCCTTACTTTGTGCTCACGTTGGTTTCTATACATTTATATTCCAGAGAATATAAATAAATCTAAAAGACATGCCTGTGTATCTAATCCGGATTTGATTGATTGATTTATTATTCACGGCTTATCAACCCTTTGCAGGTTATTTAAAACCAGAAAATATTTTTAGATTTTAAGAGTTTTTTTTAGATAATAATGATTTACTGATACAAGTTCTACTAATTAACCTATAGCTGGGGGAGAAGAGGTACTATTCCCAAAGGTACTTGCACGTGTCAATATAATGAACCTGGCTGGAATTGGAACTCAACTCACCAATTTCCCATTCTAAGCCGTTATCCATTAGACCACCCGCACATCCAAGCTTACATCACCTGGTATTCCCAAGTGGTCACCCATTTAGGTACTAACCAGCCCTGATGTTGCTTAACTTAGCTGATCCTATGAGAACTGGTGTTTCAACGTGATATGGCAGTAATCCATTGAAAGTGAAATCAACTTGCAAGGGGCAAATCCTTGCTTCATCCTTTGCATTTAATTTTGCATGAAAAGGAAACGGTTTCCCTAGCGCCTGGTTCATACTCCACCCTGATTTTTTGAACAAGAGTAGTGGTTTATCCAGTTTCCTGTTTAGGATTGCATTTCCAGTTTCTTCAACTCTGTACTTCTGACATCTCTGCCTGAAATCTGAAATTTTATCTAGTAATTATTTTTTTTTCCTCTCCCAATAGGAATAGACAGGTTCACCTACCATCTGGTTCACACTACTTCCCGTTCTTTTGAACAGGAGTAGAGGTTCATCCGTATCCGGTAAATTGCTTGAAATCAATTGCTTGACAGTATATTGCTCGAAATCAATTGCTCGAAAAAATAATTTCTCAAACTATCAATTGCTCAAAAGGCAGTTTGCTCAAAACCTGTGGTTAAAAAAAAAATAAAACTACATTGTTTCTAATATTTACTATAAGATAAAATAATACAACTTTGTTGTTGTTAACTGAACAGTTAAAATTAAAGAATGAGTACATTTATATAGCAGGTCTTATTTTTTTCTCAAAAGGCAGTTTACTTGCAACCTGTGGTTTAAAAAAATAAAACACGTGCTAAACATTTCCTTTTTTGGCACATTTCACATTTCCAGTAAATCTTATTGTTCACTGTTTTGTCCTTAATATATAGATATCCATCAAAACACAATTTCTTCTTTCCTTTTTCGCTCTCAACAAAAGTTATGTCCATCACTAGGGTTCAAGATCTCCAAAATTACTGAAATAGGAAAAAAAAATCAGGACTGCTAAAGTTGAGTGTTGTGGCTCCTTTTATATCCAGCCCCGTTGACATGTCGTGAGATGATGCAGTTTACGTGGTGCTTCGAGCTTTGAAATTACTTTGAGCAATCTGCCTTTCGAGCAATTGATAGTTCGAGAAATTATTTTTTGAGCAATTGATTTCAAGCAATTTACCTAGGTCCAGGTTCATCTCTTGTTTCCTGTTTAGGATTGGGTTTCCGGTTCTTTCTAAAGTCTACTTCAACTCAGTACATCTAACGTCTTTACTTGAACTCTGAAATTTTATTCCCTAATTAAATCTTAACCTCTTCAAGTCTAGAATTAACTGTCTATTTTTCCTATTATCTTGCTCTTTCTTACACTAATACAACTCTACAGAGTAACCCTGTCTCTTGAATGGCCCTTGGGCTTTATATTGGGCGAACATTAGTGTAAAAAAAAATAAAGGTATAGATCTATCTCTTCTCCTCACAGATTTTGGTTAAACAGTAAGATAAAGAAAGCTCTCTGTCTTTGAGTGGCAGACACTCTTGGAGGAGAAGAACTCTTCTGAATTCCAAGCTGTGGCGAAGCCAAAAGGATATCAATCTATTATCTTTTCTAAGAAAGCATGTCAGTTCACAAATGAAGAAAAGGAATCTGTCGAGAGATAAAGATCATTTATACCCTGAAGGGACGTGACATTTTTTTTTTAAATCCCAAGGAGAGAAAATAAACCTAAATTTAGCTGAAGGTAGAGAAAAAAATGTAATTATTTCTTTTAGTGCCCTGTCAGCTTGATTTTGTCTCATCACAGACAAAGGATTTTTAAAGAGACAAGCAGAAGAATCTGTGTCATTAAGACCAAACAATAATTACTGTTTAAATGAAAGCAGTATCAACTATTTAGGGGTTATCAAGTCTATTTTTGTTCTTAAGAGATGTTCAAGTTTTATTTAGGCGTATACAACATATGGTATTTTTCAATGATTTTTGCTCTTCGAAACAATCTTCCGTGCTGGTGACTGAGTTTCCTTCTAATTTGTGTAAGCATCATAATTAACAACTGATGGTCATTTGGGCTTTATTTCAGGGCACAAGTCTCCACCCTTAAAACACTTGAACCAGTTTTGCACATCTGTGAATATATATCAAATATATAATAATAATAATAATATTGATAATATCTGTTTATATATATCTAATATATTTTGTTATATATATATAATATATATAATAATAATAATAATAAATAATATATATTATATATCAAATATATAATAATAATATTGATAATATCTGTTTATATTTCTGAGACGGTGTATTGTAATTATGTACATTATTTACATTGTTTGGACACATGGCCAGTGCATAAAAACATTGGTTGGATCCAGTGACTTGACCCAAAGAGTTGTGAGTTCACTACCTGGCTACTGTGGTGGTGAACAAAAACTTGTAGAGTTGAGTTAAAGGGAGATAACTGAGATATCTAGAAGAGGCATGGCACGAGGTACTAGAATAATCACACGCGTTCTAAAAGGAAACATCGCATAAAAGAAGAAGAAAATTTAATGGAATCAATGGTTGAATGACTGATGAAGGTTATAGAATACTAACAGTCCCATATTAATATATAAAATAATAATAGTTTATTCAGGTATAAGGAATATTGTATTAAATATACATTTCTATGGCCCAATGTCTTTATGAATAAAGATGTATGTAGTACATAGATCAGAGTAGCACTTTACCAAGGATGAAAATGTTGCTACCTAGCCCTCTGTTTATGATCAGTGAAGTATATGTATTCTTAGGATTTCTTACTCTTGAGCATGCAACATACAACTGATCAAATTCCAACTTTTTGAAGAGTTTGGCCTTGTAATTTATAGTTCTCACAAATATAGGGTAAAGAGAAAACTGGATTCTTGTATATATAAAGTAAAGTAATCTGTATATTAAATAGTAAAACCTTTAATTTTTCCAAAAGGACTAATGAAAATTTATTATATTAAGCGACACATCCTAGTAAAAGCTACTGTACTTTGTACCCTCTTACCTGTTTGAACTTCTCTCTCAAATTTTTGATCAGTCAAAGTATGGCTATTTTAGATGGTGTGACAGCTGAAGAAACAGACGGGAGTCACAGAATTTTATATATAGACAGATAATATTTAATTAAATTTAACTTTGTTTTCATAACTTGTCCGGTAAAATACTACTACTTTCCATTTGTTTTATGTCTTTTCTAGTTAAATGAAATTGCTTTCTGAACATCCTAATATTCAAATTAATTTATCTTATGCATGCTTTTATATCCTTTCTAGTAAAACGTAATTGCATTCTGAATACCGTAATATTTAAATAAATATAATTACTTTCAACAAAACCTAATATTTTAAAAATTTGTTAATCAATTTCACCCCAAGCGAGACAGTAAAGCCACTAAGACACAAGAGGTTACAAGGTGTAAAAGAATTAGGAACACAAACATTAATAAGGAACAGGAAGAGGAAAGAGTAATCAGGAAGACAGCAGATAGTGATTGACATTGCATTTAATTTTTTGTAGATTAAAGTTGGCTGGAAAACAACTAAATTGAAATTGCATTTGCTTTTATATTTATTCTGATAAAATGTAATTACTTTTCAAAAACCCTCATATATATAAATTATATATAAATAAATTGAACTTATATTTCTTTTTACATCCTTTCAGGTAAAATGTAATTACTTTTCAAAAACCCTAATATTTGAAGAACATTACAGTTGTTTTTATCTTTTTTCTGGTAAAGCGTCATTGCATACCAAACACTTTAATATAATTTATGGAACCCATCAGGATAGAATAAGCAACTTCAGACATTTACATCACAGCCAGAGAATATTCATTCCTTCATACATTTCAACAATTAAACGTCAGTTTTAATTATCATTGCAGATTGATCAATATTTTTGCATTTGTTGCTTTTCTTGGTTTGCTCTTTTTATCAAATCAGTTGACATCATTTGGGGGAATTGATAACCATTCTTGCAAGAATTTTCACCAACTGTAGATTAAATCTCATTTCTAAACCAGTTAATCTCTTATTTTTAGACTCTTTTGGAATATTTCAGAACATGTGATCCCATATAAAAGCAAAGTGATTTATTCTGGATCTTGTCTGTCTACATCTAAAATCTTTCTTTGTTCAGCTCCAAGTGAGATTAACTTTCAGTTACAGAGCAAATTCCCAACTTCATCTTTTGTACCTCTCCTCCCCCTTAGTTTCTTTAGTCACCCCTGTGTAGTGTAGAGCCACAGCCTCACTATGCTAGTCATTGCTGTAATGGTTTCTGTAGCCAGTAGCTTTTTATAGAGTGGAGATGGTTTTGAATTTGGGGTTCTCCTTCTCCTAGACTGCTTGCCAACCAAGGCTATAGAGCCCAGTCTGCACTTTTATTTAACCTATACCTGTTGGGGTGTGGAGAATAGATAGATTTATTAACATTAGTTGGCTAATACCAATTTTATTGTGAAACATTAACTTGCGTAATAAAATCTGACATAATGTAAAAATTTCGGGGGGCATAGAGGGATCACTTTATTACTTAAAAATTTTGCCAACCTTGGTCAGTTAATATCAATTTCGTTTTGAAAACATTGACTTGCATAATAAAATCTGACATCATGTAATATTACTGGTGGGGTGGGGGGTCATTTTATTACTTAATAACAATAGAAAAACCACCCCCCACTTTATGTCCAGTAGAAACTTCTATTAATATTTGACGTAAATAGATCTCTGAAATTTTCCCAGCATCATTTGATTAATACCAATTTTATTTTGAAAACATTGCGAAAACATTGACTTGCATAATAATAACTGACATCATGTAATAATCACTGGGGATCATTTTGTTACTTAATAACAATACAAAACCGATCCCCCACTTTATGTCCTGTAGGAAAATATATTTTGTAAAGTCACGACTGAGGGTTTAAGCATGCTGCCCATGTTCAGACTGTTGATTACGCTAGATAATACTCTCTCTCTCCCAGAAACAGTAACTAAGGTCTGCTCAGAATACTTGCAGTTATAAACAACAACTGGTCTCTGTGGGTGCTGGACAAACCCAAATATGCCTGAGCAGGCGCCTGCAATGGGGATTAGGTAGCTGTCCTGGTAGACTGGCATGCCCTGATATGAGTGGCTGCACCATTTACATTTATATATATTTATATACATTTCATTAATTATTGACGACTGAAAGTCATTGTTGTCTTTATTCTTATCGCTCAGTATGCACACAAATTGCTGAAGCGTGCTTAAACAATTTTTAAATTAAAAATTATAAAACATGACAGGCATGAAATTTTTTTTACCTCAAATACCAGAAATATTTTGAAATGTAATAAATGACTAATAAGGTCAAAGATTTTTTTTTTAATTGGTATCACCCCGTTCGAGGCAGTAAAGCCACTGAGACATAAGGGGTTACAAGGTGTGAAAGAATTAGGAACAGAATTATTAATAATGAGCGGGAAGAGGAAAAAGTAATCCTGAGGACAGTAGATAGCGATTGACACTGCATTTAAATTTTTTGCAGATTAAAGTTGACTGGAAATGATGGAACTGAAGGAAAGTTCCACAAGTGAGAAGTGCAAAAAGGAAAACGTTAGCATAAAATTGACAGATCTCACCAGCTCAGTTGTAAATTGATGAGATTGACAGTCTAGTACTGTGCTTAAATTAAAAAAATGTCTAGGTAACATCGTTAAGAGCTCAAGCAAACAATTACCTTGAAAGTATTTATAGACAACCTTATGGCAGTTGGAAAGCCAAGGCACCAGATCAGGACAAGTAATACTGCTGATTCTTCTTTGGATTATATGAAAGATCTCTAGGTAAATAGCAGGGGCACCAGACCATATGTGACAGCAATATTCTAAGAATGGACGAATGGTAGACTTATAGATATTTAAGATAAATTCTAGAGAGAAAGATTGTCTCACATGCTACAGCGAACCAACTTTTTTAGCAGCTAAAGTAGCAATGGATTCAATATAGTCTTTCCACATCATATCAGCTGAGAACATTAGCCCGAAAAGGCACAACAAGTTACTTTCCTGTAGGTTAGCATCAGCCATAGGCAGAGAGTGGTCTCTCAGATGATTAATAGAGAGCAGTTTAGTTTTGGAGATGTTAAAATTAAAAGCCATTCTTTCGCCCCCAGTTAATGATGGGCTTGAGGATGTTTTGGATATTCGCCGCCATTTTGACCTTGATCAAGACATGATTAAATTGTTGTGTCATCAGCATAGATACCAAGTTGAGAGCTGATGTCATCAGGAAGGTCATTAATGAAAATTAAAAACAGGGTAAGACCAAGGTATATCAGAATATACACAAACCTAGAAACTTTATAAAGAAATACACAACCCCAGTCGACAAAAACAAGAAAATTAAATTATCTACTATTAAAAAATTAAAAACTGCCAACCTCATTGTCAAAAATAATAATTCACCTGCAAGGTCCAAATTACGGAGAACCAATATTATTTATGAATTCACATGTCCCTTAAGGAACTGTGTTCCTGATCAAACCAAATTCAGGAATAATTATATTGGATATACAACTACATGCCTATCAAGAAGACTCACTTTACATCTCTCTGACCATAGCTCAATTAGGTCTCATTTAAATATGCATGGAGACCTACCAAAACCCACCTGCAACATGCTCATTGATAATACAAATATAGCCTCATCCACATGTAAAATTGCTGTTGGAAGTAGTTTATTGTCTTACCCAGGATGCTGATGTAGTTTATCACCATACCCAGGACAGATGACACAGTGAACCAACTTTCTTAGCAGCTGACCTAGCAATGGATTCAATATAGTCTTTCCACTTCATGTCAGCCGAGAATGTTAGCCCGAAAAGGTGCAATGAGTCACTTTCCTGGAGGTTAGCATCAGCCATGCTGATGGAAGACAGAGCGGGGTCTCTCAGATGAGTAATGGAGAGAAGTTTAGTTTTGCAGTTGTTAAAATTAACAAGCCATCTTTTTCCCCAGTTAATGACAGACTTGAGATTATTTTGCATATTCACTGCCATTTTGACTTTGATCAAGGTATGAGTAAATTGTTGTGTCATCAGCACAGATACCAAGTTGAGAGCTGATATCATCAGGAAGGTCATTAATGAAAATTAAAAACAGGGTAGGACCAAGGTATATCAGAATATACGCAAACCTAGACACAGTATAAAGAAATACACAAACCCAATCAACAAAAACAAGAAATTCAATTATCTACTATAAAATTAACAAACCATCTTTTGTCCCATTTAATGATTGGCTTGAATCCGTTTTAGACATCAACAGCCATTTTGACCTTATCGGATTGGTCAGCCTTATTATTGGGGCAGGATTAAATAGTTGTGTCATCAGCGTAGATACCAAGTTGAGAGCTGATGTCATTGGGAAGGTCATTAAATTTAGCAATTTGCATTAATAAATATTTTCCTTTTACTTTATATGGAAACCCCTCAAAATATAGTGTTTTATATATTAGTGTTTTATTTATTTTAAATCATAGCAGCCTGGCTCTCATTTTTAGTCAAGATTATTTTAGGTATTGCCATAGAAGGATATGACGACACGACTAACAAATTGGCAGGACTATTTTTTGCTAGGCAAAAATAGTCACCTACAGAGTGCTGAAGGTTATTTAAAATTAAAAACAGGATAGGACCTAAGATGGATCCCCGTTGTAGAAGTAAAGTATTGATAATAAAAACCAATGTCTTTCTGACCAGGACAAAATACAAATGAAACTGATGCTAAACTATAAATGTTATCATTGTTCTATTCTTTTTCCCATATTCCTGTGTCATTAAGAAGAATAAAAGCTTTAATGTATTAAAGACCTATTCATAATATCATGGCATGAAATAATAAGTTGTCTCTCTTGATCATTTAGAGAAGAAGAGATGATTTCATCCCTTTTCCAAAGATTATTTTTGCAAAAGCGAATGCAACAAACTCATCCGGAATTTGAACTCAATATACTGATTCTACTTCCTGCACAAATAACTGCTATTCTATGCACACATCCACCATCTGTTAAGCAATGTTAGATTTGGTTTAGTTTGTTTTATATTGTTTTATGGCATATCAAACTCAGTGGGTTATTTAATGTCGACTAGAATTTTAGGATAGGTTCATATGAATAGGATATGTATTCTTTGTAAGAAATCAGTTGTAGATCAGGTTTCATTGATGCATTTTGTAAATGTATTGCTGGTTATAGGTTCATAGGAATAGGATATGTATTCTTTGTAAGAAATCAGTTGTAGATCAGGTTTCATTGATGCATTTTGTAAATGTATTGCTGGTTATAGGTTCATAGGAATAGGATATGTATTCTTTGTAAGAAATCAGTTGTAGATCAGGTTTCATTGATGCATTTTGTAAATGTATTGCTGGTTATAGGTTCATAGGAATAGGATATGTATTCTTTGTAAGAAATCAGTTGTAGATCAGGTTTCATTGATGCATTTTGTAAATGTATTGCTGGTTATAGGTTCATAGGAATAGGATATGTATTCTTTGTAAGAAATCAGTTGTAGATCAGGTTTCATTGATGCATTTTGTAAATGTATTGCTGGTTATAGGTTCATATGAATAGGATATGTATTCTTTGTAAGAAATCAGTTGTAGATCAGGTTTCATTGATGCATTTTGTAAATGTATTGCTGGTTATAGGTTCATAGGAATAGGATATGTATTCTTTGTAAGAAATCAGTTGTAGATCAGGTTTCATTGATGCATTTTGTAAATGTATTGCTGGTTATAGGTTCATAGGAATAGGATATGTATTCTTTGTAAGAAATCAGTTGTAGATCAGGTTTCATTGATGCATTTTGTAAATGTATTGCTGGTTATAGGTTCATAGGAATAGGATATGTATTCTTTGTAAGAAATCAGTTGTAGATCAGGTTTCATTGATGCATTTTGTAAATGTATTGCTGGTTATAGGTTCATAGGAATAGGATATGTATTCTTTGTAAGAAATCAGTTGTAGATCAGGTTTCATTGATGCATTTTGTAAATGTATTGCTGGTTATAGGTTCATATGAATAGGATATGTATTCTTTGTAAGAAATCAGTTGTAGATCAGGTTTCATTGATGCATTTTGTAAATGTATTGCTGGTTATAGGTTCATAGGAATAGGATATGTATTCTTTGTAAGAAATCAGTTGTAGATCAGGTTTCATTGATGCATTTTGTAAATGTATTGCTGGTTATAGGTTCATAGGAATAGGATATGTATTCTTTGTAAGAAATCAGTTGTAGATCAGGTTTCATTGATGCATTTTGTAAATGTATTGCTGGTTATAGGTTCATATGAATAGGATATGTATTCTTTGTAAGAAATCAGTTGTAGATCAGGTTTCATTGATGCATTTTGTAAATGTATTGCTGGTTATAGGTTCATAGGAATAGGATATGTATTCTTTGTAAGAAATCAGTTGTAGATCAGGTTTCATTGATGCATTTTGTAAATGTATTGCTGGTTATAGGTTCATAGGAATAGGATATGTATTCTTTGTAAGAAATCAGTTGTAGATCAGGTTTCATTGATGCATTTTGTAAATGTATTGCTGGTTATAGGTTCATAGGAATAGGATATGTATTCTTTGTAAGAAATCAGTTGTAGATCAGGTTTCATTGATGCATTTTGTAAATGTATTGCTGGTTATAGGTTCATAGGAATAGGATATGCATTCTTTGTAAGAAATCAGTTGTAGATCAGGTTTCATTGATGCATTTTGTAAATGTATTGCTGGTTATAGGTTCATAGGAATAGGATATGTATTCTTTGTAAGAAATCAGTTGTAGATCAGGTTTCATTGATGCATTTTGTAAATGTATTGCTGGTTATAGGTTCATAGGAATAGGATATGTATTCTTTGTAAGAAATCAGTTGTAGATCAGGTTTCATTGATGCATTTTGTAAATGTATTGCTGGTTATAGGTTCATAGGAATAGGATATGTATTCTTTGTAAGAAATCAGTTGTAGATCAGGTTTCATTGATGCATTTTGTAAATGTATTGCTGGTTATAGGTTCATAGGAATAGGATATGTATTCTTTGTAAGAAATCAGTTGTAGATCAGGTTTCATTGATGCATTTTGTAAATGTATTGCTGGTTATAGGTTCATAGGAATAGGATATGTATTCTTTGTAAGAAATCAGTTGTAGATCAGGTTTCATTGATGCATTTTGTAAATGTATCGCTGGTTATAGGTTCATAGGAATAGGATATGTATTCTTTGTAAGAAATCAGTTGTAGATCAGGTTTCATTGATGCATTTTGTAAATGTATTGCTGGTTATAGGTTCATAGGAATAGGATATGTATTCTTTGTAAGAAATCAGTTGTAGATCAGGTTTCATTGATGCATTTTGTAAATGTATTGCTGGTTATAGGTTCATATGAATAGGATATGTATTCTTTGTAAGAAATCAGTTGTAGATCAGGTTTCATTGATGCATTTTGTAAATGTATTGCTGGTTATAGGTTCATAGGAATAGGATATGCATTCTTTGTAAGAAATCAGTTGTAGATCAGGTTTCATTGATGCATTTTGTAAATGTATTGCTGGTTATAGGTTCATATGAATAGGATATGTATTCTTTGTAAGAAATCAGTTGTAGATCAGGTTTCATTGATGCATTTTGTAAATGTATTGCTGGTTATAGGTTCATATGAATAGGATATGTATTCTTTGTAAGAAATCAGTTGTAGATCAGGTTTCATTGATGCATTTTGTAAATGTATTGCTGGTTATAGGTTCATAGGAATAGGATATGTATTCTTTGTAAGAAATCAGTTGTAGATCAGGTTTCATTGATGCATTTTGTAAATGTATTGCTGGTTATAGGTTCATAGGAATAGGATATGTATTCTTTGTAAGAAATCAGTTGTAGATCAGGTTTCATTGATGCATTTTGTAAATGTATTGCTGGTTATAGGTTCATATGAATAGGATATGTATTCTTTGTAAGAAATCAGTTGTAGATCAGGTTTCATTGATGCATTTTGTAAATGTATTGCTGGTTATAGGTTCATAGGAATAGGATATGTATTCTTTGTAAGAAATCAGTTGTAGATCAGGTTTCATTGATGCATTTTGTAAATGTATTGCTGGTTATAGGTTCATATGAATAGGATATATATTCTTTGTAAGAAATCAGTTGTAGATCAGGTTTCATTGATGCATTTTGTAAATGTATTGCTGGTTATAGGTTCATAGGAATAGGATATGTATTCTTTGTAAGAAATCAGTTGTAGATCAGGTTTCATTGATGCATTTTGTAAATGTATTGCTGGTTATAGGTTCATAGGAATAGGATATGTATTCTTTGTAAGAAATCAGTTGTAGATCAGGTTTCATTGATGCATTTTGTAAATGTATTGCTGGTTATAGGTTCATAGGAATAGGATATGTATTCTTTGTAAGAAATTGGTTATAGATGAGGTTTTATTGACGCATTTTTGTAAATGTATTGCTGGTAAATTATTTTCAAAGAATATATTGCTTTTATTTTTATTATAAAAATCTATTTTTATACTTTCCAAATGTATTGACTTCAGTTTGGGGGTTAACTATTTGGGTCCCTAACATGTGTTACCACCCTAGTTCAATGTGGACCTGGGAATGAGAGCAATTAAGAGATGGTTCCATGCTCCTCAAAACCTCCCAATCAGAGGCCTTGTTGCCAATTTTAGTTTATTGTCATACCCAGGATGCTATTGGCTTTGGTAAAGAGATGACTTCATACATTTCCCAAGGTTATTTGGGCAAAAGGGAATGCAAGAAAGTCAGCCAGAATTTGAACATGATATACTGATTCTACTTCTGCACCAATAATTGCTATGCTATGCACATATCCACCATCTGTTATGCAATGTTAGAGAAATCTTAAAAGTGTCTTTGATGTTTCCTCAGCTCTTTAATTCTTGAATAAATCAAACACTTGTACTGTGTTGTTTATAAACAAAGAAAATAAATATTTACACTATTTACATTGTTCGAGCAGTTGTCCCCATCTTTATTGCCACATTCACAAAGTTTCAGCTGTTGTACGCTCCGGCCTTCATCAGGATCTGTCTATATTTCTGAGATAAGGTATTGTAACTATTTACACTATTTAGATTGTTTGGACTGTCACCCCCATCTTTATTGCAGCATTAACAATGTTTCAGCCATTGTACACTCTCATCGTCATCTGGACCTGTCTATATTTCTGAGATGAGGTATTGTAACTATTTATACTATTTACATTTTTCAAACTGTTATCCTCATCTTTATTGTCACATTCACGGTGTTTAAGCCTTTGTAAGTTCCAGCCTTAGCAGGATCTGTCTATATTTCTGAGATGAGGTATTGTAACTATTTACACTAGTTACATTGTTTGGGAGTTATCCTCATCTTTATCGTCACATTCACAATGTTTCAGACATTGTATGCTCCAGCCTTCTTCAGGATCTTTCTTATATTTCTAAGATGAGGTATTGTAACTATTTACACTATTTACATTGTTAGGACTGTTATACTCATCTTTATTGTCACTTTCACAACGTTTCAGCCATTGTACACTCCAGTCTTCTTCAGGATCTGTCTATATTTCTGAGATAAGGTATTGTAACTATTCCCACTTTTTACATTGTTCAGACTGTTGGAAAGCAATACTGATGGTAGTAGGATGAAGTTCTGAATTTTTTTTTTTTTGGTTTCAGTTGAAATCATAGATTCTAAAACATCATACTGAGTTAATTGTTAAATAAATTCCTAAAAATCAATGCAACGTAATTTAAAAAAAAAAAAAAAAAAATCAATGTTTCTGGCAAGGACGAAAGCAATCTTGTTTAAATTTTCTTCATGTCAGATAATGCATATTTTTTCCTAAATAAGATATTCAGGCTGGTACATGAAAATAAATAAATATACTGTTTAATTAGCAAATGGGGTGTTTACTCGAATATGGGTATCCATTAAAAATAACATTTAAGTAATAATAATAATAATAATAATAATAATAATATAGGCAGCATATCTGCATTCAAGCATGTTTCATTGAATAATACAGACATATTATGTCTATTTTTAAAATAATCCTTTCTAGTTCTCTAATTAGCTTCTTGATGTTAAGTTGAAATTCATCAAAGGAAGATGTTGTAGTTTTTGCTAACTCAAGTACTTTCAATCTCCTCCAAGAGCATACTAAGGGGTGATTTGCGAAGACAATCATATTGTTACTGTGATTGTTGTGATAGTGATTTTTGTAAACACTCATGAATACTCTGTGTCATAATTATTTTAAAATTTTAAATTTATCCATTGTAGTTATGGTGTCTGTTTTTGCATGCATCCCAATGTAATGGACCTAACGGAGTGGGTAATATATATATATATATATATATATATATATATATTGTCATCCACAGACAGACTGTTTCGCTGTATCACAGCTCATCAGTGTGGCTAGACGTCCAGTTGCCTCTGGCTAGAATCGAAAACCGGCTGAATTCGCGTCAGTCGGAAATTTTATCCTGAAGCCGTTGGCTCACGGCAGAGAAGAAGGTGAACTTAAGCGTATTTATTTTTAGATAAACACACAGTGACTGAGAGAACTCGATTCGATTTACCGAAGAGTCTTGCATTATTAGCCGTAATAGTCACTGTTTACAAACCCACACATCCTCCCCAGAGAGCTCAACCAAAATAAATTTTTCAGGAGCATATATATTGTCATCCACAGACAGACTGTTTCGCTGTATCACAGCTCATCAGTGTGGCTAGACGTCCAGTTGCCTCTGGCTAGAATCGAAAACCTATATATATATATATATATATATATATATATATATATATAGGTTAAAAAAAAATATATATATATATATATATATATATATATATAGGTTAAAAAAAAATATATATATATATATATAGGTTAAAAAAAAATATATATATATATATATATATATATATATATAGGTTAAAAAAAAATATATATATATATATATATATATATATATATGTATAGAAAATTTCAGATATAATTAAATATAGAGGATGTCCCCACAAAATTGACATCATTTAAAATGTGAATATATATGAGTAACTATATGACCCATGCGAATGAAAATAATTTTCCTGTTGAACAATAAAAGATTTATTTATCAAAATTCAAACAAGATATTTAAAGGAGTGTAGATTTTATAACTGATTTCATAAAGCTTCACAAATGACACTACCTGTGACACGACACACATCAAGTCGGTAGTCCAACTCCTGTCAAACACGCAATAGTATGTCATGTGTAACATTCTCCAGGGCCTCAGTGATTCCCTGCCTAAGTTCCTCTATCCTTGTAAGAAAAGGCAGGAAATAGACCCGTTCGTTCGCATAGACCCATAGAAAAAAGTCACAGGTGAATGTGGTGGCAATTTCAACAGAACATTGTCATTATCACTGGCATGCTTGGTCCATCTTCCTGGTAGATTGTCATTGAGATTAGTCCACACAGTCAAATTAGTTAGTTTTTAAACATTTTGTTAAAATTTGAAATCATTTGAGGGAGAATTGGCTATGTTATTAGACTATAAAATGTCAAATTTTGGTGGACACCCTGTATATCTGTATAGGAGTAATATTCACACACACGCATACATATATATATATGAAGTATAGTTTAAAGGTGTGCTATATTTATTGAATAAAGTGCTCAATATCAGTGATAGAGAATATGTAAATATAAAAGTGAACATTGAAGTCATCAATCAGAGGCGACAGACCGCCATGGGTTTTGCAGTAAATCACTAAATCATCCATAACTTTTGTATTATCCTCTCAAATTACACCAAAATCTCAGACAATAACAATTAATATCATATTTATTGTCTGTGAAAATTATAGAATATAAAGCAACTTTGATAAAAACTTATACCTACTTTTCTGACGAAAATGATGCCGTTCTGAACATTTTGGCTGCAACTGTATATAGTGCCATGCAAAAGTTTACAAGACATTACAAAAAATGTTTCTTTAGGTATTTCTAACACAAGTTAATGAAACTTTTACTACTAATAATACATATGCTTAAGCTTTTAGTCAAACAATCAGATTTTTAAAAATAGTCAATAAAAATATCCCATGAAGAAAAACCAATATTTAATAACATAAAAGTTTACAATACATTTATTAAACCATCTATTAATATTTCATAGTGTAACCGTTATTGCTAATTATAGCAGGTAGGCATTTAGAGTAGTCCCCTACAAATTTCGTACATATTTCTTGGCTAATATTTTTCCATTCTTCATGACAAAATTCCTTTAGTTCAAGCAGGTTTTGCAGCTTCCTTCTTTGAATTCTCAGTTTCAGCTCTCTCCATAAATTTTCAATCGGATTGTGATCTGGAGATTGACTTGGCCATTTTAGAACATCAATTCTATTTGAACTTAACCATGATTTTGTAATCCGTGCAGTACGTTTAGGATTGTTATCTTGTTGAAAGACCCAACCTGGTTTCAAGTCCAGTGAATGTTCACTCTGACATAAATTTCTCTCCAGACTATCTCTAGAATATACTCCATTCATCCTCCCTTCTATTATTTCAATGTTCCAGACCTTTGCCATGGCATTTCCGCCAAAAAATTCAATTTTTGTTTCGTCTGACCAAAGTACATTTTCCCAAAATTCTGCGGGTTTGATACAATGCTCAATCGCAAAATCCAAGCAAAAGAATGTGTTTTAGCTTAAGAAGTGTTTTTTTTCTTTGGAGTCCTCAAAAAGATGTCATTTTGACAAAGTGAATGACTAATTGTATATACCCACTTTTAGTCGACTTACTTCTAGTCTCATGAAGTTCTTTAAGCGTAACTCAGGGTTCATTGCCAACTTTTCTCACCAATAATCTTGCTGTATGTTCCATAACCTTTCTAGGACAACCAGAGCGTTTTGGGGGAGCAAATGAAATGACACGTCTTCCAGTGATGAACTATCGCACCAACTGAACTCAAGGCACATTTAACTGGCTAGATATTTTTCTATAACCAATTCCATTTGTATGAAGGTCAACAATATGTTTACGAAGGTCTTGATCAATTATTTTGTTTTCCTCATTTTGTCAATGTTTAAAGGACAGTTGACAGAAAAAGAATGATGCTATACTTTTAATCATTCCAAAAAGTAATCATAAAATTAATCTAGAATGTTCTAAAAATAACCACATCCTAATTTGGGACATTCTAGTAAAATTTGAGTACTTTTATAAAAAAAAAAAGGTGTTGTAAATAAAAAAAATGTGTTGTAAACATTTGAGTTACTAAATATCAGTTTTTCTTCATGGGATACTTTTTTTAAGTTTTTTTTTTTTTAAATCTGATTGTTTGACAGAATACCTAAATATGTTATATTAGCAGTAAAAGTTTAATTAATGTAACTGCATTAGTGTTATGGGACC
>OZ038479.1:105939013-105971513 GCA_964036315.1 Acanthosepion esculentum
ATAGGGTTATAGTTGGATGGGTCAGACAGTTTACCGTAGTTCTTCAAAACTGGAACAACAGACAATGACTTCCAGCAAGCAGGAGGTAGCGAAGCATTTATTATACATTTTAGAGAGAACAGGAGCCAGTTCAGGGACCCACTTCTTAATGACTATTACAGGAATATCATCAGGTCCACATGCTTCATGGGGATCACGGTTAGAGATGATAGCAGAAACCATGAAGGTGTTATATGCGCATCACTCAACAGAGAATCAGTTTTAAGTGATAAGTTAAGCGAGGATACTTCACATGAGTCAGGAGTAGATTTTGAGGAAAATTTACGGGTAAATCATTCAGCTTTATCAGCAGAGGATGATAACACCTCAAATTGATTGAAGAGCGGGGAATAAAGACCTTGCACTTATTTAGTACCTTATTACAGAGACACCAGCAGTCATGAAAGCCAAAGTTTTTAGAGGCTATGTGGTGCCTTATTCTTTCAGCAGACAGGGACTTAGCTTATTCAAGGACTCAACTATATTTGTTACGAGCAGTAGCAAACAGGTGCCTTTTATGATGAGAGCTGTTTCACTGGTATAGCCGGAAATAGTGGTCCCTGTGTGCTATGGCCGCCGAGCATATTGGTGTGAACCATGGAGATGGTTGCGATTTCACCTGGTATTTCCGAGAAGGGAGGAAAGTGTCCATGCCAGCTTTGGCCCAAGAAGAAACCTCAGTGGTGCATTTTTCAATTAGGAAGTTAATGTCAGTCCAAGGAATGTCACAAAAAAAATCCCGGAATGAGTCCCAGTCAGCATGCTGGTACCAGAAAGAGGTCTTATAGATAGGGGGTTCCTGTTTAATGGATGGATGGAAGGAGATGTCAATAGTTACCACAGAGTAGTCCGAATTAACAAAAAAGCAATATTGTGAATCTCGGCAAGAGTGGGGAGAGGAGGTAAGAAATAAATCCAATAGAGAAGCATGTTGCTCAGTTTGGCTAGGGAAACAAGTGAGGAAGTCCTCATTTTAAAAGAGGGATTGGGCAATGGGAAAATTTAATATCTGTATACCGGCAACATAAGACAAAGTGGCAAAAAGTTTTTGCATGACATGAGTCATCCTTTAGGACTTCATCAGATTAAATTTTTTAAATTTAAAATTTCCAGCATCCCTTGTTCATGCACATATCTAGTTGGCCCAACATAACAAATTTAATCTGATTCAGTCCCAAAGGAAGAAATGTGTCACACGAAAACTTTTTCATACACCTTTTCCCCAATACTGTTCTTGATATATAAAAATTTATTTATCATTATTTTATATATATATATATATATATATATATATATATATATATATGACAGAAATTTTTGGAGATTTGAATAATTTCAAATAGTAATTCATTGAATCTAGAAGAAGAATCCTCAACAGAAGGCAGAAAGCACTAGATGGCCATTTCATCCTTTTTGTGGTCTCATCAGCAGTGTGTATCCACTACGGAGAATCAAACCTGGACTGTTATGATACGATGCAAGAGTCATACCACTCACTGGGCCAGTGGGCTTCAGTGATGAAGAGGAAACTCACTAGACTCCATATAGTGCAGCTACTCCTAATTTTGGTGGTGATACACATTACCGAGGCCCACTGGCCCGTTAAGACGCTTGAGTTGTATCGTAACGGTCCAGGTTCGATTCTCAGTAGTGCATGTGCACTGCTGATACGTCCCCAAAAAGGACAAAACAACCATCCAGTGTTTTTTGCCTTCTGTTGAGGATTCTTGTTCTAGACTCAATGAATTATTATGAGATATATAAATATATATATATCATATTATTTATATATGTATTATATTATTTATATATATATTATATTATTTATATATATATATATTATTTATATATATTATATTATTTATATATATATAATATTATTTATATATATATATATATATATGTATATATTATTTATATATTTATATATATTATTTATATATATATATATATATTATTTATATATATATATATTATTTATATATATATATATATATATTATTTATATATATATATATTATTTATATATATATATATATATATATATATATATTATTTATATATATATATATATATATATATTATTTATATATATATATATATATATATATATATTATTTATATATATATATATATATATATATATATATATATATTATTTATATATATATATATATTATTTATATATATATATATATATATATATATATATATATATATATATATATTATTTATATATAATTTATATATTATTAGTGAAAATTTGTCACTTAGCTGATTGATGTTACCTTCAGCCTCCTGACTCCAAAGTTTCATAGACATGCCTGTCCATCCACTCTTCAGTGGGTATCAGCAATTAACGCCTTATATTCTTCGATTTTTCTTTTTTATGCACTTATCATAGGTGAAAGTTTTTTCCATATTGTTTCTGTGGGTTTGTGAACATGTGGCCGTCTGTGCAGATTTACATTCACGCACATACATCTGTCTGTGTGGATGTGCATACGTATAGGGAGTCACGATTATTTGTACTTTTCCTCATTTTTTTTTTCTCCACTTTACATTTACTCCTTAGCTTTTTTCTCTCATGTTTCTTTTAATCTTTTCTTTCAATTGTAGCTACATGTTGCTATGCATTTCCATTTTTTTTTACTCTAGAGCATTCTAGTCTTTTCTTGTGTTAGGCAAATTGTATTTTTTGTTTTTTACGTAAATAATTGATATTAATACTTAAATGATAAAGTAAATACTACAGGTTTCGTTGAGGATAACTGACAAGCTAGTAGGATTAATTATTTTATTATATTTGTATTGCATAGATACAAGAGATTTTTTTAAACATAGATTTTATAAGAACTGTCCAAATGATCTCTCAACCATTATCAAGGATGTTTTTGTTTTTCTTAACGGATCGCAACATCTATCAGAAAGATGAAATTTAAATTTTTATTATTGCATCATTCAAAAATTTTAACACATCAGCAGATAGCTATTAATGTCAACAACTGAGCACAAATAGTTATTAATTAAAAAATTAGTAATTAATGTATATTATCCATAACTAAATGTACAGGAATGTGGTTTTTGATAAAAGTTTTAAAAAATAACCATAAATATATAAAAATTGCGTATATTGTCGAAAATTCCTTTTACTACACTATAGCTATTAATGCTATGTTATAATGCTTATTACCTAAACAATACTGAATAAATATTTTTTAAACATAAAAGTATATTTAATCACATCTCCCAAATAGCTGTCGTGATCTGTAAAGTATAGTTTTTTAGCATCAGATTTTTTTTTGATTCCTGAACACAGTCAGCATATTGTGGCCATGTTATTAATTATTATTATTAAGAATTAGTCTCTCATCCTTTATCATTAAGGCTTCCATTATTTTTAAATACCTTCTGCAGTTAGATGATCATGTTGATGTTCTCCATGATTATGTTGCAGATATATATATATATATATATATATATATATATATATATATATATATTGATAATGGCTACTAGATTAGCCAAATCGCTTGGATCCAAAGATCATTTGCATAGTTCTAACACACTCTATGTCCAAAAAAACTCCCCTGTACACATTTTTCTTAGTCATTCTAGCCCAAGCAAGGTGATAATGCCACTAAGATGCAAGGGGTTACTAGGAGTGAAAGAGAATGAGAAGAATTTAGTGAGGAGAAAGGAAAAATAAAAGAACAGGGTTAGGGAAGACAGAAGATGGCGACTGATGTCGCATTTAAATTTTTGAAGGTTGTAGGTGGCAAGGAAGCAAGAAATCAGAAGAGAATTTCACAGGTGAGAAGTGTGAGAAAAGAAACAAAAAATAATAGAACTTATGCTTCCTTATAGAACTTATAGCTCTAGCTATTTTACAAGTAAAACAACGAGACCTAGGAAGCTGTGGAGAGCCACGAACGACCACATCCTGGAGGATCAAGGGAAACAAGGAGTAACCTACCTGATGAACCTGTGTGAATGGATACCAGAACAGTGTGTGGGAGGGATAGCAAAAAGATAAACATTGCTAATAGCTACAAAGGATAAGAAGTTGTGGAGAGCCATGATCGCCCACGTCCTGGAAGGACAAGGGAAACAGGGAGTAACCTACCTGATAAGCCGATATGAATGGTTGGTAGAACGGGGTGTGGACAAGATAGTAAAAAGACAAACAATGCTAATAGCTACAAAAGATAAGAAGTTGTGGAGAGCCATGATTGCCCACATTCTGAAGGGACAAAGGAAGCAGTGAGTAATCTAACTGCTGAGCTTCTCTGAATGGATGGCAGAATGGGGAATGGAAGGAATAATAAAAATGCAAATATTGCTAAGAGCTACAAAGTATAGGATGTTGTGGAGAGCCATGATTTCCCACTTTATGATAGAACAAAGCTTATAGAAGAATAAGTACAATCAATTTTATTTATTTTTTTGTTCGGTGGATAATTAAATTTATAGTCTTAAGATGAATTTAGATAAGATTTCACCGAATTCTAAAAGTATTAATTGTATTCACAATCTCTCGAGAAATTAGAAAAACATTGTGAATTTTTAAAATTGTTCGTTGAATTTGTTTAAAAAGAAAACCAGATTTTATATTGTTTATGTAATAAAACATGACCCCCACACCCAAATTATTATTAATATTCTTAATAAGGATAGATTTGAATAGTGCTGCCACAACTAGTCTGGTGCTCCGGTTATATATTTAGAGGTTCTTGATAATATCTAAAGAAGAATATGCAATGTTATTGGTCCTGACCTGGCATCTTGCCTTTATTCATTTTCCCACTACAGTAATGTAGCTTTCCTATGCCTTTTCTATAAATACTTTCATGGTAATTGTTCTGCAAAATCTTGTCACAGGATTTTGATATGTTTCCTTCAATGCGTCCTACTTGCATTTAAGAAAAGATCCTTATTATGATTACCCATCTGAAAGCACTTGACAAAAACATCAACTATTATTTTTTGTCATTGAGCACAGAAAAGTATGATTGGATTCAAAATCCCTTCGCAAATGTTCCTTCTAATATTGGACTTCAGTTACATGAAGAAGAAGAATTGGCCACCATTTCTAATGATCAGAAATTTTTTAAAAAATACCCACTGCTTGTTTTATTTCAGGTAATTTTTAAATAATAACCCTCTTTGTTTTATTCCTGGTGATTTTTAAAATAATACTCCCTGTCGGTTTTATTGATTATTTTTTTTTATTTTGTTGATTTTTTTTTTGTTTACTATAAAATAATACCCCTGCTTGTTTTATTCCTGGTGATTTTTAAAATAATACCCCTGCTTCTTTTATTCCAGGTGATTTTTAAAATAATATCCCTTCTTGTTTATGCCATTTGATTTTCAAAATAATACCCCCTGCTTGCTTATTCCTGGGGATTTTTAAAATAATATCCCCTGATTGTTTTATTTCAGGTGATTTTTAAATAATAACCCTCTTTGTTTTATTCCTGGTGATTTTTAAAATAATACCCTCAAAATAAAACATTCTACGGTACCCATTGATACATTTTGGATTTCAATACGAAAAGAATATACTACATTGACTAAAAGAGCTTTATCAGTTTTATTGCAATTTTCTACTCTTTATTTATGTGAATGAGGCTTCTCAACCCTAAATAACATAAAAAATGTCACTTAGCTGATTGATATTATGCTCAACTGAATAAATGAGGGTTTGCTTATTGCACATTATCAAACATTGAAGAAATCATGAAAATACACCAGGCATGGGTTTTACACTAAATAAGTTGCACAAATAGTTGAATAGAAACAATAAAATAAAATAAAGTTCATATTTGTCTGTGTATTTTTAAAAAATCCATGGTTTTATTTCATAACATTTAAATGTGTACCCTTTAAAAATTTAGTTAAATATGCTGCGATATTTTAATTTTCTCTGAGGTATGCCATTGCTTACAAAGGTTGATAAACACTGTTCTAATCACTCAGTTACATGCCTACAAGGAAATATATGGCATTCCTTGAATGAGAAGCCAAGTATGGCTTTTGTTTGAAATTTATAAAATCTTTCTCTTTCTTTCTTTTTCAGGAAAATAAGTTTTTCATGTCCAGTAGCTGTTATTGCTCTTTTCAGTAGTGATTTCCTTTCTAATTTTCTGTTTGAA
The DNA here is from genome assembly GCA_964036315.1 of Acanthosepion esculentum. Taxonomy (NCBI): domain Eukaryota; kingdom Metazoa; phylum Mollusca; class Cephalopoda; order Sepiida; family Sepiidae; genus Acanthosepion; species Acanthosepion esculentum. Next base: position 105,945,211 of record OZ038479.1, read on the forward strand.
GTTCATTGAAAACATATATAGCCTTAATAGTTCTAATTGTTTAATTGTATTTCTATTTTTGTAAATCATTTTGAAAACAATCTTTTGTTGATTTTTTTTTTGTTTACTATGAAATAATACCCCTGCTTGTTTTATTCTTGTAGATTTTTAAAATAATAACCCGGCTTCTTTTATTCCAGGTGATTTTTAAAATAATATCCCTGCTTGTTTATGCCATTTGATTTTCAAAATAATACCCCCTGCTTGCTTATTCCTGGTGATTTTTAAAATAATATCCCCTGATTGTTTTATTTCAGGTGATTTTTAAATAATAAACCTCTTTGTTTTATTCCTGGTGATTTTTAAAATAATACCCACTGATTGTTTTATTTCAGGTGATTTTTAAATAATAACCCTCTTTGTTATATTCCTGGTGATTTTTAAAATAATATCCCCTGATTGTTTTATTTCAGGTGATTTTTAAATAATAACCCTCTTTGTTTTATTCCTGGTGATTTTTAAAATAATACCCACTGCTTGTTTTATTTCAGGTGATTTTTAAATAATAACCCTCTTTGTTTTATTCCTGGTGATTTTTAAAATAATACCCACTGATTGTTTTATTTCAGGTGATTTTTAAATAATAACCCTCTTTGTTTTATTCCTGGTGATTTTTAAAATAATACCCACTGCTTTTTTTATTTCAGGAAATTTTTAAAAAATAACCCTCTTTGTTTTATTCCTGGTGATTTTTAAAATAATACCCACTGCTTGTTTTATTTCAGGTAATTTTTAAATAATAACCCTCTTTGTTTAATCCTGGTGATTTTTAAAATAATACCCACTGCTTGTTTTATTTCAGGTGATTTATAAATAATAACCCTCTTTGTTTTATTCCTGGTGATTTTTAAAATAATATCCCCTGATTGTTTTATTTCAGGTAATTTATAAATAATAACCCTCTTTGTTTTATTCCTGGTGATTTTTAAAATAATACCCACTGATTGTTTTATTTCAGGTGATTTATAAATAATAACCCTCTTTGTTTTATTCTTGGTGATTTTTAAAATAATATCCCCTGATTGTTTTATTTCAGGTGATTTTTAAATAATAACCCTCTTTGTTTTATTTCAGGTGATTTATAAATAATAACCCTCTTTGTTTTATTCCTGGTGATTTTTAAAATAATATCCCCTGATTGTTTTATTTCAGGTGATTTTTAAATAATAACACTCTTTGTTTTATTCTTGGCGATTTTAAAAATAAAACTCCCTGTCGGTTTTATTCCTGGTGATCTTTTTCTCCTATTAGAATGAAAAAAAAAACAGTCGAATGTGTTAGCAAAAATATAACATCACTGAAACATTTTTAAAAAATATTTTGAGTTGGAAAAGATGTGACCTTAGCCAAATAGGAGAGTAAAATAATGGGATAGCATGAGAGCTACTTCAACAATTTATTGATTTGTGTAGACTAACCTGGGGACAGTGATATAAACAATTCTTCTCATGTTTTTCTTACAAATATTATATTATGTCTTTAGATATTATATTTGATATGCTATTCCCAATGTCGGACATCCACCGATATGATGATACAACTATATAATTAAATTGAACTTAGTATCACAGAGAATCAAAATCGGCCATAATTTCTGTTTTAGAAATAGTAATTGGGATAGTGAAAGATGCCTTCCAAAAGCTAAGCAAAGTTTTAAGAAACAGAAAAGTGCACATAATACCAGTCCTCCTATATCGAAGTGTATTCTAGACAATCTACTCACAGATGAAGAAGAATCTTGAAGCAACAGAAATGTGGCTCTACAGAAAGATACTGAGAATACAGAGAGCTAAGTTGAGTCAAATCCATTACATTCACTTACGCACTAATACCCTTGGGAAAGATATGAATCCTCTTCTTCTTCCCCCCAGCTATGGATAAATAGCAGGACAGACTAGGTTCTATAGTCTTGGATGGCAACTGGTCTACCACAGAAAGAAATGGCAACCTACTGCTAGAAAAAAAATCTGCCTCGTCAGTCATATATTAATAGATACATGATCATCTAAGCATGTATCACACATGACACATAACTGACTGACCTTCCCTTAGAGAGTCTTGCCTAACCTGCTATTTAACCCATAGCTAGAGGAAGAAAAGATGGATAACTTTTCTAACGGTTGTGGTAGGATCCACCTAATTTGCATAGTGGAGTACTGATGATATAAATATGGTTGGTACCGGGAAAACAGAGAGGCGAATCAAGAGATTCAACTAGAGACTCTGCCCGACTGCGACTTAGTCAACACATTCTCCAGGAACGGTCTTCCCAGGAATATACAAAAGACTATATGTAAATATTGTGTACACTTTCTTGTTTCAATACATTTTGTTCTAAGTACATTTTGTGTTGCATTATTATTCCAGGCATTAGTCAAGTTTCAACACTAACCCGGTTTTATGTGATTGCATATATATGTTACACTGCACCCACCTCCCAAAATAATATTGAAACACAAAACTATACGACAGAAACCAATTCCACAACACCCACAAACTAGAAGAAAAAGCTAAGAAACCTCATACATGTGAGACTCTAGATTCTGACTAGATTATTTAAGAACATGATTTGAGTTTTGGTTGCTTTATGAGGACAATGTTGAGGCATGATGCTTGAGTGCAGGAAAGGTGAAGTCCTCAGTTGCCATTAAAGTCTGAATTGAGATGACAGCCTGGACAGGTGATCCTATCAAAAAATTTTCATTCTACTGGCATTATGGCAAGCTCATCAATAGAATGAGAACGGCCATGTGTGCAGCTAGCAAGTTACCTGGAAGAGGGTCTACTGATGTGGACAATGCTCTCACACCTGCATGATAAACAAAGACAACTGATAAAGAAAAAAAGAAAGATATTATATTAGGTCATCCCATAAGTTCTGTCCGAATTTTAACTTTTTGTTAAAATGAACGAAATTTAAAGAGTATTTTATAATGTCTAATGGAGCTGAACATTATTTTTATGTTTAGATGCATTTAGACTGATCAAATTTTATTTCAGAGAACAATAAAATAAAATTTTGTTTGATTAAAACCCTGCTAACATGGAAGTACCCAAGACTCATTTGAAGCACATAATGCTTTATGAGTTCAAGAAAGGAAACTCAGCAGCCGAAGTGGCTAGAATCATTCACTCAGTTTATGGAGAGGAATGTGTGAATGAAAGAACTTGCAGAAGATGGTTTGCAAAATTCAGAGGTGGAGATTTCACCCTTGAAGATGAAGATCGAACCGGACGTCCAGTTGAGTTTGATGAAAAGCTTCTTGAAGCAGCCCTTGAAGAAAATCCTGCTTTATCAGTTGAGGAATTGGCAGTGGTTCTCAGTTCAAACCATACAACTGTTCATCGTCATCTTCAACAACTTGGAAAAGTTCCTAAACTTGGAAAATGGGTGCCTCATGAATTGTCTGAAGACAACCTCAAATCCCGAGTTGACATCTGCTCTTCTCTCCATTCTCGCCATTTTGTTTCACCTTTTTTGGATAGACTTGTGACTGGCGACGAAAAATGGATCTTTTATCAAAATGTTAAGCGTCATAGACAGTGGCTTGCTAAAGGGGAAGGACCCCAGCCACAGCCGAGAAGGGAACTTCATGAACAAAAGGTTCTTCTTTCAATCTGGTGGGATTGCCAAGGAATAATCCACTTTGAATTCTTACCACCTAATGCAACATTTAATGCTCAAATATACTGTCAGCAATTAGAGCATTTGAACCAAACTTTGAGGAAAAATAGACCTGCTCTAGTGAATCGAAAACGGGTGATGTTTCATCAGGACAATGTGCGACCACACACAGCAAGAATCACGTCACAAAAGATCGAAGAATTTGGTTGGGAGAAAATTCCTCATCCACCTTATTCTCCTAACCTTGCTCCTTCAGACTACCACTTGTTTCGTAGCTTACAGAATCATTTGGAAGAAACAGCTTTTGTAAAACAGGAAGAGGTTAAAACTGACATTTGTGAGTTCTTCGAATCAAAGCCAAAAGAATTTTAAAGTAATGGAATGAGTAAGCTTGTTAATAGATGGAAGGAAGTCATAGATAATCAGGGAAAATACATTGTTGATTGAATCTGTAATTAAATGTAACATTTGGTCATTTGTTTCTTTATTCAAAATTCGGACAGAACTTATGGGATGATCTGATATATTAGTTAAATGTAAAGATAGATGGATCCCTCTTGCATACAAAAGAAAGAAGATTTGAGTGCATAAATGCTGCGAAAATAGTTGCTTTTTGTAAGAAGCAAAAAAATAGTTGCTATTTGTAAGAAGTAAAAAAATAGTTGCTATTTGTAAGAAGTAAAAAAATAGTTGCTATTTGTAAGAAGCAAAAAATAGTTGCTATTTGTAAGAAGCAAAAAATAGTTGCTATTTGTAAGAAGCAAAAAATAGTTGCTATTTGTAAAAAGGAAAAAATAGTTGCTATTTGTAAGAAGTAAAAAAATAGTTGCTATCGGTAAGAAGCAAAAAAATAGTTGCTATTGGTTAACTAACAAAATGTTTGAATGTTTGCTTTAATTTCTGGTGGAAATAAAGACAAAAATTGTCCATTTGGATATTTTTATATTAAGTTGGTCTGAAGCTTTTGGCTCAAATGAGCCATCCTCAAAGTGGTTATACAGACATGAAACAAAGATATCTACTGTCAAAGAACAACTCAAACATTAGAACGGCTCATAATCAGACATAATAGACATTCATTGTCTGTTATATTTAATAATATATATATATATATATATATATATATATGGAAATTTTTTTATGTAGCACATTTGTCATAATTCATTACTTTAAAACTGTTCTTGATATGATTTATATATCATTATCTCATATATATATATATATATATATATATATATATATATATATATACAGGGTGTCCATAAAGTTTGTGTGCATTTAAAAAAATTTATAGCTTTATTTGTATTTGCGATAGAAATAATCTGTAAAAAATGTTATAAAGTTTAATGTTCCTAGTTTTAAGTATAGTTATTGAATAATTCTTTACCACAAAATTTGCAACAATTTTTAGATAAGTAAAAGAATATTTTCTTTTTTCCAGAATCAATTTGATCCATGGCTTCAACTGAGGAAAAAGTAAACTGTGTCCTTTGGTTGGCTGGACTGAAATCTACGGTTGCTGTACAAAGGAAGTTTAGCATTGAATACAATAAAGAACCACCTTGTAGGAACATTATTGCTAAATGGATAAAAAAATTTAGAGAGACAGGTTCCGTCCATGATAAGCCACGGTCTGGAAGGCCGTGTGTCAGCGACGAAAGTGTTGCATCCATAGAAAAATGATGGAGGACATGTGGAAACTTAAATAAAATTTCAATAAAACCTTAAAAAATATAGATTTACTTCTTTCTAATCCTTTTTACAAATTATTTCTATCGCAAATACAAATAAGTGTTATAAATTTTTTAAAGTTCACACGAATTTTATGGACACCCTGTATATATATCGAGAGAATGAGAGAGAGAGAAGAAAGAAAGAAAAAGAGTGATGAATACATTAAAATTGAATGTTGTAATGTTAGAAAAATCATCCTGATGTTTTGTTTTTAATTAGACAACATTGAAGCCAGTTTAAAGTTGATATTTATTGATGTTAATGTTGATGGCTGTTCGATTATAAGGTTGGCTGCCATTTCCAAAATTAGGACAATGGCACAAAAGATATTGTCAGAGGTTACACCCTTTTCAGAAGTGCAGGGCATCCTTCAAAGACAATTGTCTGTTCGACTGCCAGGTGTTATGTACTTGAGTTCATTTCCTTCAATGGAAAGCTACTCGACATGCGAATGTTGATTGACTTTGACAGCCTGTTAAAGACGAGTAGGTTTTCATTTATCACCTTGAAAGGAACAGACATAGACAAAGAGAGAGAGAGAGAGAGTAGTAGTAGGAGGAGGAGGAAGTGTGGAAAGACGTGGGAGTGTAAAAGGAGAAATAGTTGTAGGTGAGCAGAATAAAGTGGTAGGAGAAGCAGAAAGATAAAGATGTGGCTAGGTGTCATTGTGAGTGGGAGGTATATTGGCTGTAAGGGTAGGAGGTGACTGATTCATGTTGGTATTGGTCATAATAATGATGACAAGGATGATGATGACAAGGATGACAATAATAATGATGATGATGATGAAAACAGAACTAAGATTGGTTTTGTCTATACCATGACTGTTTTCAGACTACTTCTATACATCCCATGCATTGAATATTGCTGTCACATCTGGTCTGGTGCATATGCAAATGTATGAGATTCTTGATAAAATACAAAGAAAAATCTGCAGTATTATTGGTCCTGACCTGGCATTTCGACTTCAGACATTTTCCCACCAACATAATGTAGCTTCCTTGTGCCTTTTCTGTAAAGATTTTCTTTGTAATTATTTCGATGAGTATTCTTCTTTGGTACCCCAACTTTACAAATTTAAGAACTGTACTAGACTGGCAGATAGGTCTCATTATTTTTTATCTTTGAAATGACTAGACAACACCATAAGTTCTATGCTAACAGATTCTTCTATTGCACTTCTTGCTTGTATATACATTCTGGCTTCTTGCTCTCCAGCAAACTCTGATCTTCAAAAATTTAAATGCAAATTCAATCATTATCTTCAGTCTTCTTAATTCTTGTTCTTTTATTATTCTCTCTTCTTAATAATATCTTCCTCTTTATTCTTTCATATTCAGTAACCATTGTGCCTTAGCGGCATTATTGCTGCTTTGTTTGGCATGAAATGACTAAAAAAAAACACCTTTATCCAATAAATCCTAATGTCCAAATTCAGAAATCAGTTTCAAGTTAAAACAAACACTATGCAAAACTTTTTTATCTATGTTGGTAATCTTTAGGTCATTGGGCTTATTTCATTTCACTCTGATCAAATTCTACTATTTGTTTCAACAGAGACATAAAAATGATCAAATAAGGTCAGGTCAAATTGTGAGAATTAACTAATATTTACTAATTATAATTCAATGACTATCTTGTCATAAAGAAATTGTGAAAAAAAACATTTAACAGAACAGATGGTTGCTATCATAACAGATTTGATCTTCATCATTGGCAGTCTTTGCAGTTCTTTGATTCAAATTAATAAACAGCTAGTCTTGTAAAATATTATGATTGGACCGTAGTGAATGTATCACTTACAGGGTGTCAAACACTGGTGGCCTGTAAGTTTAGTAGTATTGCAGAATATTAGGAAAATAGTGACAGTCTTCCTCAAAGTGTGCCCCAGACCAGTAACCTTGCAGAATATTATAACAGCAGTGAATGTGTTCCTTACAGTGTGTCCCACATCTGTAACCTCGCAGAATATTACAAATGTAGTAGCGCAGTGATTGCTGGAAAATCTCCTCAAAGGTGAAGAAGAGGCTTGAAGCAAGAGAAATGTGCAGTATTTACATTAGTCGGACTATTGTGCTCATCTTTGTCGCCATTTTTGTCACAACGTTTCGGCCGTTGTACGCTCCAGCCTTCTTCAGGTGGTTGTAATTTCGAGCCGAACCCTTTATTTCGATCACTGGGGTAGACTGTTCTAGTTCCACGAGCCATGTTTGATGGATGTCAGTTATCAGTTATCTCCTGCTAATTTTCCCTCTGAAAGTTCTCCACTGCCTGAACCGGGTATTGAACTCACACTCTTTGGGTCTGTCACTGGATCTAACCAACGCCTTTATCCACTGTGCCATGTGTACATGGCACAGTGGATAAAGGCGTTGGTTAGATAACTGATAACTGATAACTGACATCCATCAAACATGGCTCGTGGAACTAGAACAGTCTACCCCAGTGATCGAAATAAAGGGTTCGGTTCGAAATTCCAACCACCTGAAGAAGGCCGGAGCGTACAACGGCCGAAACGTTGTGACAAAAATGGTGACAAAGATGAGGACAATAGTCCGACTAATGTAAATACTGTACATAATACCTCATCTCAGAAATATAGACAGAAGAGAAATGTGGTTCTACAGAAGGATGATGAGGATACCATGGACTGAATATGGGAGCAACAACAAGATTTTAGAGGAAATGGAAAAAAACAACTTATACTTAACATCAAGAAGTGACAGTTGAGGTTTCTAGGGCACATAATGTGGAAAGTGGGTTTGGAAAATTTGATACTCACAGGACAGACTGAAGCAAGAAGGACAGAGGAAAACAATGCATAACTTACTTAGTGAGCTTGAGTAAATGGATGGTGGAACAGGGTTTAAGAGAAATAACATAAAGACAAAATTTAATAAAGGCCTAAAAGGGACAGGAAGTTGTAGAGAGCCATGATCTCCTACGTCCTGAGTGGACATGCTACATAAAGAAGAAGTGAATATATTCCTCACAGTGTATCACACATCAGTATCCTTGTAGAATATTATGACGCTAGCAAATGTGTTCTTTATTTGATTTCCCATGCAAGTGGACTTCTGTATAAATTTAGTAAACAGCTATTCCTGCAGAATTTTATGGCAGTGAATGTGTTTCTCACGTTCGGATTGAGGAATTGGAGAGCCGAGTTCGAATTCCAGTTGAATCCATTAAATTTACTTACGTGCTAAAACCCTTGGGAAAGGTATGAATCCTTTTCTGGGCAAATAACAGGACAGACCGGGTTCTATAGTCTTGGATAGCAACTGGTCTACCGCAGAAAGAAATGGCAACCTACTGCGGGAAAAAAATCTGCCTCTCAGTCATGTATCGAATGATACATGATCGCCTAAAATGTATCACACATAACTGATTGAATAGTATCATATTTTTGTTAGGTCGTGATATGTAATAAATAAAATTTAATTTAAAAAATTGTAATTAAATCAGTGAATTGGTCATTAAATTACGTAGATAGTAATGTTTTCATCATTATTATTATTAATAATTTTATCATAAGTGACAAATTGGTGAACTGGTCATTAAATTATGGAGGTAGGAATGTTCTTGTCCTTTTATCTGTTAGGTTTTATGTCTGTTCGTCATTGTGCCCGTTTGTCTTCTTGACTTCGGCTTCTTGTCCTGCAGCAAAAAGTGCATTCGACATCCTGTCTGGACACGGAAGGGACACGGCACATAAAAGAAGATTAGAGGCACAGAACTTAATTAATGCAATGCAAACATACATATTTAAAAGGTACAAGACGACTACTTCAGGTAGAGTCATTGGCAAACCGACCCCCCCACCACCACCACCTTAAAAAAACAGAACAAACAAAAATACAAAATAGAATGAGTTAACCACTATTTACATTATTCGGAGTATTGTCCTCGTCTTTGTTGCCATATTTATCACAATGTTTCGGCCGTTGTACGCCCCGGCCTTCTTCAGGTGGTTGAAATGTCGAACTGAGCCCTTTATTTCGTTCTCTGGGGTAGACTGTTCTAGTTCCACTCTTCTAGTTCTAATGGATGTCACTTATCAGTTATCTCCTGTTAATTCACCTCTCTAAGTTCTCCACTGCCTTAACCAGGTATTGAACTCACAACTCTTTGGGTCCTGTCACTGGATTTAACCAACGCCATTATCCACTGTGCCATGTGTCCTTAAGGAGTTAACCAGTTATATCTGCTCAGTCATCTGAATGTTGCGTTGCAGCCCAGACCAGACACCAGGTTCGTTGACAAGGTGTAGTTTCTTCTAGTCAAACGCTTTGGGGTTAAAAATTACAGGCCGAAGCTTGATCATTACCCACGAGTAAAAAAAAACAACTTCTAGCAGTAAACCAGATTGTATTCTTAGGTTGTAACCTACTTCTATAAGCGAGCGAAGTAGAGATGAGGCGCAGGTGAATGAGGAGAGGCACAATCCAGCGGCTGTCTACCCTGTCTGATCTCCGAGGCCCGCTTCGTCCCTTCTGCGTGCTTTCTTGTGGGGTGGTCGATTCTATAGATAAGAATGTTCTTTGTCTTGTCATCTTGGTCTTAAAGAAAGTAATTTATCTTCCTTCCGTGACTTTCTCTTTGTCTGAGCCTCTTGCTCTGTACTTTGAAGTTGACTTCACTTAGTGATAACCATCGGACGAAAGTAACGGTTCCGTATCCATTTTTGCAACAAGTCCCGATGTTTTCAATTTAACAAGATCTCAGATTACTCATATTGCTATAAGAACCTAACTGTGGAAATTAAAATATTTTGCACAGTAACTAAAAAAAGGAAATATGGGGAAAGAAAATACACACATATCAATAATATATTGAAGCTATAAACAGATCATTCTAAGTTCTAACAAACGATTCTTTTATTTGCATAAAGATTGTCGTCTTAATTTAATATAATTTGTTTCGAGGACTTTTAAAATGATAGCTATGTGATCTGCTCAAAACTGAGAATATTTCCACACGGAAGAAGTAGGATCCACAGCCCTAATTTTTAATAAGATATCTGCAGTCTCAGAACACCAAACTATCATACCAATAATATTATTGGGTTGGTGCATAATTATCAGGCGTTTTTAAACAATATTTACTGTGAAAAAAGCAACAATTGAACAATAAGATTTTTAAATGATTATTCCGGAACGTAGTCACCATCTACTTAAATAACTGCTTTCCATTTGCTTGGAAGACGGTCGATTCCACGGGCAAAGAAGTCATGGTTCTTAGAGGCAATCCATGCTTTGACATCGGCCACCAATTTATCTAAATCGGCATAGACTTTATTTATTCACCTGCCAATTGTTCGGCGATCGATTGACGTGGTAGTCCGTAGGCGCTTCTGTGGAAGAATATGGCGGATGTGGAAGCAGTTCCCAGCCTTTATTGGCGATACATTCGACAACATGACACTCAACATGTGGATGTGCATTATTGTGGTTGAAGACGATATGGTTCTTTTTGCGCTGTCTTTTCGTCTCGATTGCCGTGTGAAGGTGGTCAAGTTGAGACAGTTTGACACCGCTTTTGTCTGGAATCAGCCACTGTTGACGCCCATCGTCGTTATTTCACCAAAAACAAATCCCATTTGAGATGATTTCTTAATGGATGATTCCGCTTCTGTCCCACACCCCATTGCCTTCATACAGTGCACGTTTTTCGGCATTCCTTTTGGTGAAAGTCCTGGCGAAACGCAGACCTCCTTTCTTTTGACGTTTCTCAAGAGAAGCCATGATTCATCCCCAGTGACAAGAGTCTTCAGAAACGAAGCTTGCTCGTTTCATTGCAGAAAATCAGTGAAAATTCGGACACATTCGTCTTTATTGTTGTCGGAGAGTTCGTGAGGGACCCATCAGGCCAATTTCCATACCTTTCCGACGAACTATGGTTGAATGGTCCACATTGAAGTCTCCGGCCAACATTCGATTTGTCAAGCTTTCGTCCTCTTCCACGGCTGCCAAAAGTGCCTGGTCGTCGAAATCCAATGATCGACCTCTTCCAAGCTAGTGTCGCCAGATTTGAAACGGGAAAACCATTCCCTGTGTTGCAGATGTGGAGAGTGTGAGAAGAGTATCAGAAGGCTTGAATAATCAGAAGGCTTAAGATTGTGCGTGTTCAATGATTTTCCATCCACAACAATTAATAAAAGACAAAAATAATGATTCGAAATATAACAATTGAATTTATTTAGTATTTGATGTACATGCATGTAAACTGAAAGGTTTGACAGAGTTGTGTCTCTTTGATTAGGAAATATTTTTACTTGAGCTCATAAGATTAGATTAATTATTAAACTGTAGTTTAGAGGAATGAGTATGTTGCATGTTAGAGATTGTCTATTGGACACGTTGGTAAGAGTTCAGAGATTGTACTTGCGGGAAATGTTGTAAAGTTCTTTTACATCTGACTGCATTAGTCAAGACGGGAGTTCTTTTAGGGTCACATTTTGGTAGCAGAGGTGAGACGCACGAGTGAGTAAAAAGAGGGCGAGAATTACTCGTGTTTGGTTCTTATAATCTGTTGTACCACGTGACAGGCTCAGACTTAGTTGGCGCGAAAACAGACCTGTCGCGTGTAGGTGATTTGATTGGACAAAACTGACCAATCAACGAGCTAGATTGAAGGTGATTGACCAATGAATGCTCGTTGTATATTTTGTAAGTATGATGGTGATGAAAATCACAACAGGAAGAGTGCATTTCCCAGCGGGGGTTAACTGGCTGTCGTGGAAGATTCCACACCTGCATCGACTTTCGCTGATTGTTTCTTCACCAAAAAGTTCGTTGAGATCGCGAAATGACTGCGCTGCTTTTCATTCTTTTTCGAAGGGGTAAAGCATAATATGAAGAATATGAGTATGATTATTGATACGCATTTTTATAAACTGGTTTATTAAAAAAGTAAATAAAAACAGCAATTTTTATAAATAACTCAACTAAAAAAAACGCCTGATAATTATTCACCAAACCAAAATGCTATTTAGAACATTATAGAGTAACCTATTAAAAGAGAACCACCTAGGAATTAATTTCTCCGTTGGATTTAGTGGATGTTTTCTGTTAATTAATATAAGTTACTAATCACAAATATTAATTCTCCCAAAGAAATTATAAATTTTAAATCAAAGCTTGTTTTTTCTTAATTTTTTGGCATTCTTTTGAAATAATAAATTTCAATTCAAAATTTGTTTAGCTCGCAATAACTCCCACCCTCAGAATGAAAAATGACCAAAAATCAAGGATTTATTCACATTTCGTAAGTGTGGATGATATTCGAGGTACTTACAAGGATTTGTTTTACAATTTAAAAAGCAAAATTCTGTTTTAGGTTTGTTTATCGGAGTGAGCGTGGATGCTGACCCCACATTTTGAAATAGTGCAAACGAGTCGCCCACATTTGAGGCGATCGCAAAGGTTAACCCAACCGAAGTGCAACGGAAGGGCCTTGCTCTAGGAGTATTTGGTGTGAATTTTAGTAAATATAAATTCTTTTTTATTTTGGGGGTGAATTAATAGAAAAGATCTAAATTGTCTCAAGGACCTTCAAAACGATAGTTATATTGTAATCCAATCAAAACTGAGAACATGTCCTCACAGTAGGAGGATCCACAGACCCAATTTTTAATAAGGCGTCTTCAATCTCAGAACCCTACCAAGAATATTAACTGCTATTTTGGACATTATAGAATAGCCTATAGTTATTTAAAGAGAAACAACTAGAAATTTACTTTCTCCAGCAGCATGAGCTTGCTCCTTTTATGAATGGATATTGAAGTTTTGAACTTCATCTTCTTAATAAATAAACGGCAATTTATGTCCGTCCGTGTGTCTGAAACTCCTCTAACTCGGGCCACACTTGTTCTACTGAAAAGTTTGTAATATTGTAGTTTCTTTTTGTTTGTAATCAATTACTGCAATCAGTATCTTGTTCGATACAGCAGTAACCGTTCTGTCTGCCGTCTCGTTATACCTTTTACTTCTTTTTTTCTTCTTTTTTCTTTTCTTTTTTCTTCTTTTTCTTCTTTATCTTTTCTTTTTTCTTCTTTTTCTTCTTTATCTTTTCTTTTTTCTTCTTTTCTTCTTTCTTCCTTTTTTCTTCTTTTAACTTATTTTTTCTTCTGTTTTCTTTTTTCTTCTTTCTCTTCTTTTTCTTCTTTTCTTCTTCTTTTTTTCTTATTTATTTATATATTTTATCCTCATTGACCGTCAAAATTTACATATGTGAAAAGAAACTCTCGCGGGAGAGTATCCCACTCCGGGATCTATCTGTTTAAAATGTGTGACCCACGAAGCTGCCATTTCCCATTGTGGAACATTTTACATGCGAGACATGTTCGAATCTATTTTCGTCCTGAAGGTAAGTCATTTTTTCTAACGTTACACTGACTGTTGCAAAAAAAAAAAAAAAAAAAAAAAAAAAAAATATGCATGCAACCCTGGGCTCCTTTGCCCTCTGCGGTAGACATACCCTAATTCGCCAAAAGGTATAATCTTTAAAGTAACAAAAAAACTTTCAGTTCAAAATATCTCAAAAACTTTGTCAATTTTATTCCTTCAAAATAAAAATCAGAGTTAAAGTGAAAAGTCTCGTGATGCGAGATTTTGAAGTTTCACGGAATTTGTGATTTGAAGAACACAATTTTCGGCTTGACCTAATATTTCAGCCCAAATCTACCTTTCGGCCGGAATTGGACTTATAGACCGAATCACCTTTTCCGCTTACACGTCAATATGCAAATCTCTTTGGGAAACGCATGAACAATACATATACGCGCATTCACCCACTTCACATACTTAGGACCAAAACGGTTTCCACATTCGTTACACATATCTTTGTGTTTGTGACTTAATACATTATCATTTGTTTGTACGTACATATTGGTTCTTGTCGTTTTTATCATTTCTTTACGTGGACTCGCATCCCGAGTCTGCCATGTTTGTTGTGGACATTTCAGGAGCCACACGTGTTTATCTTTCAACGCATACACCGGCCCGCAACAAAAGTTTTTGAAGTTCCATGGACTGAATTAGAGTAAATCAAATTTATTTCTTCGAAATTATCATTGCTTTCTTCTTAGCTGAACAAGAGGTTCCTTTGGTTTTGTGTCGGAGTCTCCATATCTTCTAGCTGAAAAATTCGCACGGACCGCAGCTTTTAAGCTAGTTTCAAATAAGGTTTTTTAAGCTGTGTAAAAATTTCAGAAAACGTGTACTTGTGTATAATATGACTCCACGACGTTTTTTTTTTTTGTTGTTTTGTTTTGTTTTGTTTTTTGTTGGTTTTTTTTGCCTTTAATTTTTGTTAAAAATTACATGCATTTAAGCACAAGAAAGGTAAGGTATTGTTCTTTAGTACTGAAGGAAGGAAAGGTGGTAGGCAGAGAGATCAAAGAAATTTCCGGCCAGCAAGGTTTAGCGAGGAATGTCAAAAGCCTGAGGTCATGGGTAAGTTTAAGAGGGTTTTGGGACGTGAGGTAATGAAGTTCCAAGGAGTTTTCGATTTGACGAACTGCACTCGGTTGATGTTCCACGGAGTTTGTGATCTGAAGAATTCAATTTTCGAAATGGAATTTCAACCCAAACCAGTCTTTTGGCCGGAATTGGCCTTATAGCCTGAATCAGAGTTAAAGTGAGGTTTTGAAGTCCCATGGAGTGAATTGAGGAATTCAAAGTTATTTCTTCAAAATGGTCATTTTCTAAGCTGGACTAGACGTCTGTTTAGTTTTGGGCAGGAGCTTGCTTAAAAGTCTGTACAGCTTTTAAGCTAGTTTTAAATATATATCTTATAGTGTTATATAAGTGTTGAAATTATTGCTCGGAATTACTGTTTTAAAGATAAAATTTGTAAGTGGCGTCATTTTTAATTACTATGCATTCTTAATGTAAATAATGCAATAAACTTATTTGTTTTGCTGTATACTGAATACTTATATTTCCTCCTGCATTAAAGAGCCCTACGATTTCATGAGTCTGGCATGTCTAATAGTTGCCATTTTATTTACCATGTTGTACTGAGATAATATTCTTACTGAAAATGAAAGTGATATTTGAAGGATCTTCTTGACGTTCATTTTTGGCTGACTTTGTCAGTTGGCATGTTTTTTTGAGAATCATTTGAGGTGGGTGGTCTGTGTATCTTCTGTAGGCTTGTCCGTCCCCACTGTCTATGCTGATGGCTTGAAGTGGAGATAAACTAACACACACACACATGCGGAATTCACTCTTTTTTTCCTGTTCTTTGTTAGCATTGCAAACCAGAAAAACTAATACAACTGTTGAGCTGTTGTTTTTTTTTTGTTAGAGCAGTCTTCTATGGATTGCCTGACAGAATTGAAGCGATCCGACTGTCATTCTTATTTACCCATAGTTGGGGAGCAGGCAACAAGGAATAATCTCTAATTTGTCCTATTGGGAGAAAAGCATTCATGATTTTCACAAGGTGGGAAATACAAAGTGAGTCCGGTCAAAATATCTACTCCGTTTGCCAGTTCAATATCTCCTACTTTAAGCCATTAAACCACCCTCCATAAGCTGGTATTTAAATGACAAGAATCAATGGCGAGTTTTATTACGATTTCCATGTTTGTTCGGTTTGTTTTAATATGACAACTCAAAACTGGCATATGAATGATGTTTATTGTGCTGTAAATATTGACATTTGAATGTTCTTTTTCGAATTCTCCCGTCCTGGGAATGATGATAAACTACATCCGCATCCTGGGTAAGACGATAAACTACGTCCGACAGCAAGGCCTCTGAGCAGGTTTTGAGGAGCGTGGAACCACCCCTTAATTTCTGCTGTTCTCTAGTCCACCTTGACCTGGGGTGGTCGCACCTGTTAGGGTCACAGCTACGGGCAAATAGTTAACCCCGAAACTATGGTAAAAAATAACACTATGAAAATGTAAAAATAGGTTTTAATACCAGAAATACTTTGTAAAAAAATAATTACCAGCAATACGTTTTTGAAGGAAAAATATTACCAGAAATAGATTTTTGACAAAACTAAATATTACCAGCAAAAAAGATTTTGTCGGCATTAAATAACTCATTGAGGTTAATATGCCGTAATGCAAAACGAACCAAACCAATTTTTCGTATTCTGTATCAATATAATTACCTAGAGGTGGGTATTTGTGTCAAATATCACCTCTGACTCAGTTTTTCTTCTGTGTTATTTTTACTAATTTTCACCCAATACAAGGCCAAAGAGTCCCTAAAAGTAGTAGAGGGTTACTCTGTGGTGTTGTATTAACATAAGAAATGGAAGAAGTGAAGTTCTTCGGGCTATGCAGGAAAGATAACGGCCAACTCGAGACTGGAAGAGGTCAAGATTTAATTAGCGAATAAAATTTCAGAGTTCACGCGGAGACGTTAGAACTATAGAGTAGAAGTAGACTTTAGGGGAACCAGAAACTGAATCCTAAACAGGAAACAAGGGATAAACCTCTACTCCTGTTCAAAAGACTGAGGATGAGTGTGAACCGGACGATAGGCTAACCTATCTAGCTTCTATGTATTTTCTTCCATGCGATCATGGCTCTAAGTTATTTGATTAAGATGAAACAAACCGTACAACAGACAAGGATTTTAAAAGAATCTGACAGTTTCTATGGAAAAGCTTTGACTTGACATTTTTTTTTATAATGAAAAAAGAAAATCAAGTTTAAAATAGAAAACACTAAAACATAGGAACCTCCACTAATTCACGATGCCTCAGTGTAACCCGGATATAAGAGAAACCCGGATATAAGAGATTTTCTCTGGTTCCAAATTAGGGCCTGTGTTAATGTTAACAACTGACCAAACCCGAATATAAGAGAAACCCGGATATAAGATACTTCTCCGGTCCCGACAACTCTCTTATATCCGGTTTACACTGTAAATGAAAAAGGTTTCTTGAAGCTTTCATTTTTAGCTTTAACTGAAAGCTAAAGTATTAAATTTACTATTTCCAGTAAGCAAAAAACTCTGGTGTATTTCAAGCAGAAATTATATTGCTTGGAATAGATTTTTTCTTTTTTTTCTAAAATAGCTGATTAGCGACCTTTTTGAGTCTTTCATTGCAATGTCATTCATTGTATTAAAAAAAAATCTTCCAAAAATAAAATATACTTTTCTGAAACTTTATTTGAGAAATATTAGCTGATTTAAGTATAATTAATCTGATTTGAAAAAAAAAATTATTTACTTTAAGTTGAAAATAACAAATGAATTTTTAAAACCGACATTAGCGGTGATTAAGTGGTTGTCAAGGCTCGTAAATCATTTGGCAAGTGCTTCTGAAGGTGGTGACAGATTTATTTTTGTTCTACAGAGACTTTATCTGTTAAAAAAAATTAAGAAAATAACAGGTGAATGCTTTTTTTTAAATATAATTTTTAAGTATTCAGTAATCTTAAAAATGTTCGAAATATTCCCCGTAATCTAATTTTAGAAATGTTGTCTTTAAATATACTATAGTCATCGATCTTATTTTCTGATAATGTCGTGTATGGTCACCCATACTTACAAAATGGGCACGTTTATATACATTAAAATAATTCAAAATCATTTTAATTTTGGTGTGTGATGATTTGTATTATGGTTTTCAATTTTCGTTTAGTAAATATAGTCTTCAGTTAATAGCCTAATGAATAGGAAGTTTTGAAGATTTTTTTAAAAGATTTTTGAAACTTTATAGATTATTATAATGTAAAAAAAATAAAAAAACAATTCCTGTAAGAATTTATTATTCATCGGAAAAAAACATTAGGTTGGGCCAGTTTCCTTTTGGGCACCCTGTCATGATTTAATGGTTGGCAAGCTTGTCTCACCAGAGCAATTACGACTGAACACCGAGTTCGATCCTCACTGAGTGCCTCATACTTTTGGCCTTGTGCCACATCTAAGATACGCTTAGAAAATCACCATAAATATTTTCCGTTTAGGGGAACCAATTGGAATGATGAATATAACATCTTAACTGTTCTTTAAATATAAAATATGATAAAAAATGATTACTGGAAGAAAGGTGTCATGTCCACGCAAGACAAACATAACAGTAAAATAGAGAGTAAGATAGGCGTGTTCATCTTCAGAGTCTATTTCAGGAACACTCCCATGAAAAAAGGTCAAGATCTTCCATATCAATACAATCTCTTAGGGAAATGGAGGAAGATAGTGAGGAGACAAAAGCTCTCAGAAGTAGTACCAGGGAAAATAAGGAGATAAAACCTGTTCGGTACAGGGAGATGAGGTGACTCATTTACAAAGGCTATATACTTACAGCTATTACCCATGATGCAGCTGAGTGCATACTATTCCCTGTGAGTTACAAATTCTGTAACCCATCAGGGTCGTAGGGATATCACATGCAGTGCATCCGCAGTTGAAGTGGTGTTTCTTGAGCAAGATAGCTTAACAGAGCCCACTCTCTCCAGGCCGGATTTGAATTCAGTTTCCTTCTAGACTGGTTGCCACCCAAGGCTATAGAACCCAGATTGATATTTACCCATAGAAAGGGGGAGAAGAGGAGCATTACCCAAGGGTATTAGTACATAAGTGAATGTAATGGATGTGACTGGAATTCGAACTCGGCTCTCTGATTGCTCAATCCGAGTCACTATCCATTACTCCACCATGCCTCCTTGAGTCAGTAACACTACAATACAAAAGTTAATACTGTGCATTGTTAGAGTATTATTGATTTTACGGCTCTCCACATTTTCCTGTCCCTTGTAGCTCTTAATAAATTTTGTCTTTTTGTTATCTATCCTAAACCTTATTCTGCCATCCATTTACTCAAACTTGCTAGGTAGGTTATGCGTTCTTTTCTTCTGTCCCTCTTGTGTCCAGTTAGCATCAAATTTTCTGAGCCCTCTTTCCACATTATGTGCTCTAGAAAATTTCAACTATCTCTTCCTGATAATTATATTTGTCTTTTTTTGTCTCCATTTTCTCTAAAACATTGTCATTGCAATGCTTGTACTATTCTCTGCATCCTTTTGTCGAATTATCTGTTGTTTCAAGCCTCCTCTTCATCTGTGAGGAGATTCACTGCCATATAGGAGAACATGATATCACTTAACAGTTCTTTCTGTCCTCTATTAAAACACTTCCCAGATATTTAAATTATAGTATTTGTTTGATTGGCTGTTCCTTTTACTTATAATCATGCCTTTTATCTCGCCATTAAGGTTTAGTCTTTTCTTTTCACTTTCATTCACTACCTTTTTATGTCTGCTATCAATGCTGTCATCTACATATAATGTTATGCAGCTGGTAACAATCCTGGTTTGACTTCTAATTCTCTCAGGATCACCTCACAGTGTAGGTTAAATAAATCTGGTGAGAGGACTCATCCTTGTCTTAAACTCTTTTCTATTTTTGTATATTTAGTGACTTAATTTTATATCCATATGCAAATAGTTTGTCATTTATAGGTTATATCCTTTCAAAAAATGCAATGAAACACTATATGCGTATTTCTGTCTCCATCAGCTGCAACATGTCCATACAGGAAAAAGTTATTCTTCTCTATGACAATGCAAAGCTGCATACAACAAGAATAACATAGAAATAAATTTTGGAATGCGGTTTTGTCTTTTTTTATCCACCTGCCATATGCACCTATCTTTTTTTATCACCTTTTTTGATACAGAAGGTGGAGGTCGCATACTTCACCCATACAAAGGATGGAGGTCGCATACTTCAACCATGCAAAGGGTGATACATCACCCATGCAAAGGGTGGAGGTCGCATATACATCACCCATGCAAAGGGTGGAGGTCGCATATACATCACCCATGCGGAGGGTGGAGGTCGCATATACATCACCCATGCGGAGGGTGGAGGTCGCATATACATCACCCATGCGGAGGGTGGAGGTCGCATATACATCACCCATGCGGAGGGTGGAGGTCGCATATACATCACCCATGCGGAGGGTGGAGGTCGCATATACATCACCCATGCGGAGGGTGGAGGTCGCATATACATCACCCATGCGGAGGGTGGAGGTCGCATATACATCACCCATGCGGAGGGTGGAGGTCGCATATACATCACCCATGCGGAGGGTGGAGGTCGCATATACATCACCCATGCGGAGGGTGGAGGTCGCATATACATCACCCATGCGGAGGGTGGAGGTCGCATATACATCACCCATGCGGAGGGTGGAGGTCGCATATACATCACCCATACGGAGGGTGGAGGTCGCATATTTATGCACAGTCAGATTTTCAGTTTGCATGAAATAAATCACATTTTTTTAATAGTTAAAATATTTCCTTTTTTTGTGAAGATTATTTGGAAAGTCTACTTTACAAATTGATATTTGCATGCACATTAAATAAGCTTATCTTTTATTTTTTTCAAAATAACAATGACCATGGTGGGAGTGTCACAAACTTTCAAGTGCCACTGTGTACATAATATTTCTGAACATGTTTTAACAGAACGGGCAATGAAGTAAAACTGAAAAAGAGATCATTGGTCATGTCATAAAATGTTTTACATTGTTGTTCTTGGGAATCTTTATAAAATTTGTATATATTTTGTAATTGCTTGATCTCTTCAAAGCCAAACTGACATCTCATTCAAGTTTTATATGCTTTCTGATAAAATCATTACGAAAAGTGATTGTTGAACATTTAATGAGAGAACAAAGAGAATATATGTGTATGTACCTCATTACATGTAATTATTCCATTTCACCTGTGTTTTTTTTGGGTTTTTTTTATTGATTCCTCAATTATTCACATGAATCTGCTGCATTTTTTTATCATGACAATGAACAACATAAGATATTCTCCATTTCAATTTGTATCATCAACCTCAGCATAGATGGATATACCTGTGGAGAGTGATTTACTGCAGTGAATGTTCTGAACTAATGGTAAATCATAAAATGTCATTTTTTTTTTTTTTTTTTTTTTTTAAATTCTTTCACCCCAAGGTAAGGTAATAGTAACACTAAGCCATAAGTTTCTGGAAGTGAAAGGGAATGAGAAGACTTTAGTGAGGAGAAAGGACAATAAAAGAACAGGGTTCAGGAAGACAGAAGACGACGATTGAAGATGCATTCGAATTTTTGATGATCATCAGTGACAAGGAAGCAAAAACCCAGAAGTGTTCCACAGGTGAGAAGTGCGAGAGAAGAAACTCGTTAGATGTTACATCTCGCTATTTCAGCAGTAGAGAGACACAGTGGTCAATCTAGTAGTACAGTTTGGGATACTAAGGAGGAATGCTCATTAGAACAATTGCTGTGAAAGTATTTATTGGAAAGACAGATGGGAGCCATGTTGTGGTGATGGGAAAGTGAAGTCAAGTTGCCAGGTCAAAATGGATTGCATTGCAAATCCTTCTTTGGATTTTATCAAGGATAAAAATCTTGGGATATATGGGAGCAATATTCAATGCATGGATGAATGGTAGATTTATAAATGTGCAAGGAAAATTGTCTGGCACAATACAGTGAAGGAACCTTCCTAGCAGGAAACTTACCAATTGATTCAATATAATGACTTCAAGTCATGTCGGTAGAAAACATGATCCCAAGAAGGCACAAAGTGTTGTTCTCTTGGAGGTTAGCATCAGCCATATGCTGATGGAAGGCAGAAAAGTTTCTCTGTGGCGAGTAAATGAAAGCAGTTTTGGTTCGGAGGCATTAAAATTTACAAGGATAGTTGGGGACACCAAAATCAAGCAAAAAAAATTTAAATATACAAGAAGTTTTAGCAGTGAACAGAAAATGTCATATCAAATATGAAGGCAAATTGGAACATTGAAAGATGTCTTCCAAAAGCTAAGCTAAGTATTAAGTATTGTTAGAAACAAAGAAAAATTTCAGATTGGTCTGCCTGCATGACAATGAATGCTGGACAAATTAATCACAGATAAAGGGACTTGAGACAACAGAATTGTGGTTCTAAAAAAGGATGCTGATAATACCATAAACAGAATGACGGTGAATGCTGAATAATCTCCTCCCAGATGAAGAGACTTGAGGCAATAGAATTGTGGTTCTACAGAAGGATGCTGAAAATACCATGGACTTGAACATATGGGTAATGAGGAAGTTTTAGGAAAATGGAAAGAAAAAGGGCACTTATAGTTAGAATCACAAAGAATTTAAATTTCTAGAGCTCCTAATGATTAAAGAGGTCTTGGAAAAGTTGACACAGAAGAGAGCAGCAAATAATCTCCAAACAAACTTCTGTAAATTATTGACAAAATAGGTATTAGGAGAGATAACAAAGACAAATCTTAGTAAGGGCCAAAAAGGATAGGAAATTGTGGAGATCCATGATTACTGAAATTCTGGCACACATTTTGTATGAAATTTTCATCTTTTTTTCAAGATCGTCCTCATACGTGGCATGAGAAAAAGATAATTAAAATTACTAGGGCACATGTCATCAGCTCTCAAGTAGGCTGCCTAAATAGTAAATCCAGCAATGATGACACAGCTAGCCAGGCTGTTGGTCTTGAACAGGACCTCCAATCAATGGTTAACTGGGGCAGGAAATGGCTTATAAATTTTAATACTTCCAAAACAAAACCATAACCACCATAGCGAAACTTCCCTGTCCCTGATCAGCAGGGTTGATGCTTAAATTTGCAAAAGCGTCTCGCTGCACCTTCTTTGCCTCATGTTTTCTACTGACTTGAGGTGGAACCACAATAATATTGAATCAACCGCTGCATCTACTGCAAGGAAAGTTGGTTCTCTGTGTCGTGCCAGAAGGTTTTTCTTGTCCATCCTTCACATCTACAAATCAGCCATTTGTCTATGCATTGAATACTGTTGCTGTATATGGTCTGGTACCTCTGCTGTTCATCTCAAGATCCTCGGCAAAATCCAATGAAGGATTTGCAATGTAGTGGGTCCTGATTTGGCATCTTGACCCCACCCACTTTCTCACAGACACGATGTGGCTTCCCTTTACTTTTTCAGCAAATAATTTCCTGGCAACTTCTCTGACAAGCTATTTTCCCTGGTGCCCCAACTATATGAATTTAAGTTTAATTTAATTAATAGTTAAATATAACTGCCACTTCTACTCCAGCAGCTTCTTTTCATGCACTTCTTGACAGTGGAAACCCCTCCCTCTTAAATGCAGCACCAATTGTCATCTTCTGATGCCTTGAACCCCATTCTTTTATTTTTACCCTTTCCTCAATCCTCCCTATACCGAGTCTTTTCTCTTACTTTCATTCTCTGGAGTCCCCTGCATACTAGTGGCACTCCCACCTTGCTTGGGGTGAAATGCTTAAAAGAAAAAAAACAATGAGAATAGAGCGCTTAGAAAATTTGACACTCACAGGATCACAGGCAACAGAAACAAAAGAAAGCAGCATATGACCTACCTAGCGAGCTTGTGTAAATGGTTGGCAGAACAGGGATTAGGGGAGATAGCAAAAAAGACAAACTTTATTAAGAACTAAAAATTAAAAGGAAATTGTGGAGAACCATGATCACTCACAACCTGAAGGGTCACAGACATAGAAAAATGCAGGAAATATTCAGCATTCATTGAAAAATAACAATGACTGTTCAAAGTCATTGTTATTTTTCAGTTTAAATTCTTAAAATCTTAAAACAGTTTTTCAGGAAATTAGACTTCTCAAATCCAATAAATGTTATAGCTCTTTCTAATATTGATGGGAGTTTTCTTCCAAACTTTTTGTTTTTGTCAGTATGGAAAGCTAACATCTTGATTATATGATTATTTTCTCTTCTAGTTACATGTGCTATCCATTTTTCTTGCTGCTGCTGGAAGTATTCAAATTATTTGGTTTTGTTATTTGGTACAGTTCTTTGTTAGTGACTTTTTAGCACCAATCAATAAGGGTCTGAGGAAGTATGTCTTTAGGGTTTATAGGATTTCTTTGTTCAAAACCATTTGTAACCACTGAGAAAACAGTTGTATATAGATGAGTACAGTAGAGTTTACCATTTTAGCCTATGCATCCTGTTATATATGGCAACAATATCCACTTCTAACATTTCATTTTTCTTAACAAATAACTGTTCCAGATGCCTTCTGCCGTCTTTCAGAAAACAAACTTTATTGAACGACATATTTACCATTTTGTTCCCCGCAGAATCTTCAAATTTTTATAACATGAACAAAGGTTTTAAAGAAAGGAAATTGACAACTTCAGTAAACACAGGATTTTAAAAAGTATATCTACTTAGCAAGGGATTTTGTCACTTTGCTTTAAATATGTGTACTGTTGGTCATATTACTATAAACAGGTATTATTGGTAATTTTACTATAAATAAGTATTGTCGGTTGGTTGATTTTGATTAGTGGTATATTAACCTCTATGGGTTATTTAATGTTAAAATTTAAATATTTTGTACATATATTTACTCTGAAAATATAAAATTTTAGATATGTATTTTGTAGATCATAAAAGGTATTTTGGCAATTGTACTATAAAAATGTTATTTTCAAATTCTTTTATTGTTGAATTGTCATTTTGATATAAAAATGTATTGTTGTTCATTTTTTTTTTTTTTTTGGTTTAATATTTGCCCATAGCTGAGACCCAAACAGGTGCTGCCACTCTGCATCATGGTAGACCTGGTACAGCAGCAGTTAAGTGGTTCTACACTTCTCAAAACCTCCAATATCCCAATCAGCAGCCTTCCTGCTGGATGTAGTTTCTGCAGTTTGTAGGATTCTAACAGATTCTACCACCCTGAATCAGTGAACCTGAGACAGCAGCAGTTAAAAGGTGGTTCTACACTTCTCAAAACCTCCAATATCCCAATCAGCAGCCTTGCTGCCAGATGTAGTTTATCATCATGCCCAGGACACTCGGGATTTGACAATGTCTGTGGTTAAGTAATATTGATGCCACCAAGTCTAGTTAAGCTGAGTTGAAGATCGATCGTAATGATACATTCATTGTCATGACTGATATAAAGGGAATTAAAGAGACAAACCATGAAAGACTTTTGTTTAATTGATTATTGGACGTTCAGCTCAATAATTAACTGCACACACGTTGGCCTTTGTTTATACAATGACATTTTTTTTTTTTTCTTTAATGTTACTGGATGTACAGTTGTGAAATTCTTCACGATACACGTGATTTTATGGTTCATCAATAAAACAAACATGATCTAACCTTTTTGATCCACTGTGCAATAGACATTCAAATCAAACTTGCTCAAAGTACTTGCCTTTCCCAAGAGTATTAAATGGAAAGGACAAAAAAAAAACAGCTATTTCCAATTAGGATAAATCTAAGCAATAAATAAATAATATCTTAAGTAAGAGGATACTTTATTGATCACAGATAATGAAGAAATATTCTTTAAACTTCACCAATTGTGTGTTTAACACACTACAGTAGAAAGATCCTTGTATTCTGTAATTATGGCAACCTTACCACGAGTAGCATTTTATTTTTCTCAAACCATTCCCACTCGGGTAACTCAAAATTCTGTCCAGTATGGTAGAGTTTGCCATATATTGATTACACATCCTGTAATACGTGTCAACATTATTCACTTCTAACATTTTGTTTTTCTCAAACCATCCCCATTTTATTTCGGGATATTAAAACATGTAAAAATCGTTACACAATTGCAGTCATGTTTCAACACATACCAATGTGTCTCTTCAGGTGATTGTAAATTACTGGCAAATGAACAATTAATCTAAAATGATTAACTTAAAATAAATAATATTGCTCTACTCTGTATTGAGCCCTCTCTTAAATGTATGAACATTGGAATTGTACTTTATTCATTCTCATTTTATATATATATATATATATATATAAATAATATATATATATATATATATATGTATATAAATAATATATATATATATATATATATATATATATGTATATAAATAATATATATATATATATATATATA
>OZ038479.1:105976513-105984013 GCA_964036315.1 Acanthosepion esculentum
ACTGACCAGGACTAAATTAAGAACAAGATGAGATTAAATAAATGGTTCAATTCAGAATCCCCTGTGGTTTACCTGGATTGATATACACCTGAGGAAGGCTGGAAAAGCGCAATGGCCAAAATGTTGTGATAGTAAAATCAAAGATGAGAACAACAATCCTAATGTCTTTTTCTTTCTATGAGGTCATAGGCGATCATGGCTCTCCACCTCTATGCAGCTCTCAACAAGTTCCTTCCCTCTGCCACCTCCCCGAGAACACATTCTTTTATCCACTTGCTTAAGGCCGCTAGGTATGTAGTGTGTTATTTTTTTCTCGTCTCTTTTTCCCTCTATTCAACCTGTGAGTATCAGATTCTCCAGGCCCTCCTTCCTCATTGTGTCCCAGGAACTTCAGCTGCCTCTTCCTGATGTTAAGTATAAGCCGCCTCCTTGTTTGCATCCTCTCTAAGATCTCATCATTGCTCACATGCTTGGTCCATGATATCCTTAGCATCCTTCTGTAGAACCACAGCTCCGTCGCCTCGAGTCTCTTCATCTTTGAGGAAATCATTGAACATTCGCTGCCGTAAAGGACAGATGTCACGTAACAGCTCAGTATTCTTTTCTTCATTACCAAAGAAATCCACCTATCTCGCAATACTCTGCCCTGCTTTTGCAATGCATCCTTGGACATCACAATACATCTATGGGTCTGTGTCACATTTACCATCCTCTGTAAGAACACTTCCCAGATATTTAAACTTTGCATCTGCTTAATTCTAGTGTTCCCAATCTGCAAATCGCATTGCAGGCTCATTCTTTTACCGATGACCATAGTGTAAATAATTGCTTTAATTAACTTTCCCTATATTTTTTTAGTTTTCTCTTTAGAACAATGTGGAATCAGGTTTTTATATTCTATGTTCCATTATCTTTGTTAAGAATTACATCTGATTCAGTCACATTCTATAAATTACTGACTTTGATCGTCACACTGCAGTAACTGCTTTTTAACAAAAATTATGTCCGAAAAGGAGGAAACGAATGCTAAAGTTTCTTTTGAAAGAAATAGTATGCAAAAACTAATTTAATATTTCACATTTTTCTTTAATCTTATTTCATCCAACCTTCTCTAAATTCTTTTTTCCATATCTTAGTTTAAATCCGAATATAATTAATTTTGTTATAATTACCAAGATCAATATACACCTGATGATAGCTGGAGAGCAGATTGGCTGAAATGTTGTGATAACAACAACAACAAAGATTTAGGACAAATAGTCTGGATGTAAATAGCGTACCATATATACTCGCATATAGGTCGCACCAGTAGATAGGTCAAACCCTTAGTTTGGAGTTGTCGAAGTTGGTATTTGCGGTTGGCTCACAGATAGGTCGCACTATAATCTGGCGGTTCTTTCTTTTTATGTGCCATGTCCTTTCGGGACGTGGGCGATCATGGCTCTCCACCTCCCTCTATCCCTTGCAGCTCTCAGCAAGCTCCTTCTCTCTGCTTCCTCCCCCAGACCACGTTCTGTCATCCACTTGCTCAAGCTTGTCAGGTATGTCACACGCTACTTTCTCTTGTCTCTCTATTCCTCTATTTGACCCGTGAGTATCAGGTTCTCCAGGCCCTCCTTCCTCAGTGAAAATATGACTAATATTTGTTAGATATTTTCAAATATTCACCTTTTATTTCAAAACTTTGCTCACATATATTAAAACATAAGAAGCACGATTGGTTGTAATTGCATGGTATTTACTCATCAAGTGTGGGGCTGCTCTGTTTAGCTGAAAATGTGGATACCAGTAATCACTTCAGTCCTAAAATCATTTGAAAATGATATTCTTTCATTGTAAATCAGATAATAAATGGTAAATAATAATGCAGATTGAGCGCTTTTATTTGATGTATGACGTGATACTATTGGAAGAGGTGATTACGTAAAACTGAAATGTAGGGAAAAATTAATTTTCCCCCTTGCCCTCACTTATACTCAAGACTAGGGTGCTCACCTGGACGACTGATACAGTAGTCTGTCAGATTCTCTATGATGTCAAGTGGATAGGTCACAATTCTATGATGTCAAGTGGATAGGTCACAATTTTTATCGAAATTTTGTTTAAAAAAAGTGTACCTATCCTCGTGTGTACATGGTAAATAAAAATTGTCTAGCACAACAGAGTGAACCAACTTTACTAGCAGCAGACCTAACAATTGATTCAATATAATCTTTCTATTTCATATCAGCAGAAAACCAAAAAAGGTGCAATAAATTTTTCTCCTGGTGGATAGAATCCGCCATGTTTTTATTTTTAATAGATCAACTTTGAATTTTAATATTTGGCTTATAATAGGATATTTTAAACAGCAATACTAAAGTATAGTCAAGCAAAACAAAGTTTTATTGTAAAAATCCTTGTTGATATGATAAAATCATCGAAACGATGACTAAAATGTTCAATAAGGATAACATATCTGATGCTTCAAAGCTAGTGATAGACAAGATCAAAGTATGAACCAAATAAGTAGATATGATAAAAAAAAAAGCAAAAATAATTTTTCAGTCTTGCATTCAGATCTTCTGCCTGGTTTGCCAAAATGATGAGTTTATTTCAGGCAGGCATGACTATCAAATGACTTTCTTCAAGATGACAGTAATTCTGTGATGGAAAGAAGAGTCACATTGCTAAGCATTTTTTTTTTTCTTTTTTGCTAACGGGGTTAACTTTGTCAGCTCTTTTCTTTCAACTTATATATTTCTTTTTTGTTGTCTTTCCTATAAAGTAGGAGACAAATGAAATTCCATGATACCGCTCGTTCATATGTATGTGTCTCTTCCCAGTTAGAATTGTTTTCTTGCTCTCTTGCCTTTGTTCTTTTTATTTTTCTCTCTGTAACATTTTCTAATTGTTTTCTCTTACACTCTCATAACTTCTAAACTTTCATCACCAAGAGCATTTCCTATCTCTTTCTTTGTCTTTCTTTCTGCTTTTTCATTCTTCCTTTGTCGTCCTTTTTCTTTCTTCCCTCGGTCGTCCTTTTTCCTTCTTCCCTCGGTCGTCCTTTTTCCTTCTTCCCTCGGTCGTCCTTTTTCCTTCTTCCCTCGGTCGTCCTTTTTCCTTCTTCCCTCGGTCGTCCTTTTTCCTTCTTCCCTCGGTCGTCCTTTTTCTTTCTTCCCTCGGTCGTCTTTCTTCCCCTTTTTTCTGTTTTCTTCTTTTTCCAAAGATTTCTTATATCCTCTTTCCTGTTGATGTTATCCTTCTTATTTACCAAGAACATTTCCTATATCTTTCTTCTCTTTTTTTCTATTTAACATTTTCCAATTCTTTCATTACTTCTTTTTCTTCTACTCTTTCATCACCTAGAGCATTCCCTATCTCATCTTTTTCAAAATTATTTTTTGTCTATACTGATCATGTTTTAATTTCATTCCAATTGTCTTTTAGTACTGCCTACCTATACAGTTTGTTCATATCTATCAATTTTTGTTTCTGTTCATATATACACAAGTAGTTTCCTGGATAATTTGTTGCAAAATTTTAATCTTTTTCCTTCATTATAATTGTATTTTTTATTTCATAAGTTTTTATATTTTGCCTGCTTTTTTTCTTAATATTTTATTCATAACTTTTCAATCTCTCTAACACTTTTTACGGTCTCCCCCCCCCCACACACACAATGTTCCTCTTTTACTTTCATTCCCATCTTTCTTTTCTATTTTCTTCTCTCTATTATGTTTTGTTCTTTTTTTCCTAGTCTTCTCATTTTCCGCTTTCCTTCCTACTTCGTCACTAGCATTTACATTCAACAATTCCACATAAAGAATTAATTTCTCCACGTTAAACATTTACCTCTCACTGCAACTGCTACCATTATCTTTCAGTGTCTCTTCTCTAGCCACGCTCGACCCTCTATATGCATTGTTCCTTTGACGTGCATCAGTGACAGCATGAATCCAAGATGATCTTAAACTTCATCATTCCTCTTTTGGTCACACTTTACTTTCATCAAAATTTCCCCACTAGTCATATTGACATTGTCTCTTTTGTATGATCCTTTAATGTGAAGAAACCAAACTGGGAAAAAAATCAAGAGCCAGTATCTTTTACATTTTTTCTTACTTTAGTTTCCGTTCAGGACTCATTGCATCTATTCTCTCCTACTACTTATCTATCTACTTATCTATCTATCTATCTACTTATCTATCTATCTATCTACTTATCTATCTATCTATCTATCTATCTATCTATCTACTTATCTATCTATCTATCTATCTATCTATCTACTTATCTATCTATCTATCTACTTATCTATCTATCTATCTACTTATCTATCTATCTATCTATCTACTTATCTATCTATCTATCTATCTACTTATCTATCTATCTATCTACTTATCTATCTATCTATCTACTTATCTATCTATCTACTTATCTATCTATCTACTTATCTATCTATCTACTTATCTATCTATCTATCTATCTACTTATCTATCTATCTATCTATCTATCTATCTATCTATCTACTTATCTATCTATCTATCTATCTATCTACTTATCTATCTATCTATCTACTTATCTATCTATCTATCTACTTATCTATCTATCTATCTATCTATCTACTTATCTATCTATCTATCTACTTATCTATCTATCTATCTATCTATCTATCTATCTAGTTATCTATCTATCTAGTTATCTATCTATCTAGTTATCTATCTATCTAGTTATCTATCTATCTAGTTATCTATCTATCTAGTTATCTATCTATCTAGTTATCTATCTATCTAGTTATCTATCTATCTATCTATCTAGTTATCTATGTCAGTTTAAATCTATCTTTCTTGATGTTTCTTATTTCAGCTTCTGCTCCTAACTCATTTCAACTATTTTGTCATAATCTATCTGCTCACATCTATCTGTTCACATCTATCACAAATTGTCTTTTTACTTAATCCTGTTTCTATTCCTGACTCATTTCAACTATTCTATTTTAGTCAGTCTACCTTTCTATAATTTTAAGCTCCTCCTTTTCCTTTTCTTATTTCAGATTCCATTTCTGATACATTTCTGTCTGTTTAAATCACTTTCACAAATTTTGATGACTTTTCTTTCTTTGATTCTGTTTGAATCTTTCACATTTTGGTGTCCCTTTCCTTCCTTCAATTTCCTATTTTTCTTTTATTTCATTATTTTTTTTCTGTGAATTTTTTCTTTTTCTGAATCTTATTCTCTTTCTTTCATCTCTCTCTCTCATTTCATCTCTCTCTCTCTCTCATTTCATCTCTCTCTCTCTCTCATTTCATCTCTCTCTCTCTCATTTCATCTCTCTCTCTCTCTCATTTCATCTCTCTCTCTCTCTCATTTCATCTCTCTCTCTCTCTCATTTCATCTCTCTCTCTCTCATTTCATCTCTCTCTCTCTCATTTCATCTCTCTCTCTCTCATTTCATCTCTCTCTCTCTCATTTCATCTCTCTCTCTCTCATTTCATCTCTCTCTTTTTTTACTTTTTATTTATTAATACTAAATTTAGTTTCCCTTTATTTCCTTATCTTTTTCTAATTGAATCCTCAGTTTATATTTTCCAATTTTCTTACATCTTTTCTTACATCTTACATCTTTTCTTACATCTTACATCTTTTCTTACATCTTACATCTTTTCTTACATCTTACATCTTTTCTTACATCTTACATCTTAGTTTCTTTTTGTTTCTCTTAAGTCTGTTCTTTTTATAAGATCTATTTGCCTTGTTCCTGTTTCAGCAAATCCTTTTTCTTTTTCTTACATACATTATTTCTTTTTCTTTCCTTCTTTCTTTTCGTTCCTCCTTTCTTTCTTTTCGTTCCTCCTTTCTTTCTTTCCGTTCCTCCTTTCTTTCTTTTCGTTCCTTCTTTCTCTCACATTTTCTTTTAATATGCTTCCCTCGTTTCCTTAAATTTATTTTCATTATTTAGAAACAACATTTTCCTTATTTTTCTTTCTTTCTTTCTCTCTCAACCATTTTCTCTTAACCTGTCTCTCTCCCTTTTTATAAAATCTATTTTCAAGTGCTCATCTTTTTCTTAAATCTTTCTTTGCGTCTTGACATCTTTCTTTCATATTTTATGGTTTGTTCTTACTTCTTTCGTACATTTATCAATAATTTCTTGAGTTGTTTTTCTTCATTTCTTCCACGAATGCTTTTCATTCCTTCTCTCACTTTAATCCCCCCCTTTCTTTGATTCTTTCCCTTTATGATTGTACCTTTTCGTATACCCCATCCCGTCCCTAAGAAATGCTGTCATTCTGCTCTTCATCCACTAATCCCCAAACCCACCATGCTTCAACAGCATCCATATTCAGGATTGGGGGCAAAAAAATGTTTCACCTGTCAGTGGACTGTTCGATGCGATTAGCCAACATGTTTCACAGAAGTGTCAAGCACCATCCTTCATGTCATCTTGCATAGAGCAAAATATCTACATTTTACTTATTTACATTCATATATATGCATACAGACATAAAGATGTATGTATGTGTGTGTATATATATATATATAATTTACATTTCTCTCATTCTATCTCTCTCTATATACACACACACTCACACACACATCATATATATATATATATATATATATGTGTGTGTGTGTGTTGATGTATACATAAACAGGGTGTGATGGACAAATTATCTAAATTATGCAAAAATGAAAATAACACTGATATCTCATTTTAAGATATATTTACCAAAATTACACAAAAATATCTTGTAATACTAAAGAGTAAATTTATTCAATAAAATCGCCATTGCCTTCAACCATGGCCTCCAGATGACTTCAGAATCTCTTGCATCTCTCCTGGGCGGTTTCCTTGTTTATGTTGGTGAATGCTGTTAATTCCTTGCCTTCAGTTCACCTTTAGTGTTACAAGGAGTTTGCTGGTCTCTCAGTCAACTGCGGTCAACACGTGATAATCAAGAGTGTTGCAGTCTGGGGAATTAGGTGGCCAGATGTAAGGAGTGACGTGATTGCAGAAATTGTCTTACAGCTATGACTGGATTCTCGTTCTTGTGTGGCATGATGCAGAGTCCTGTTGCCAGACACAGGATCTTTCAGCCACCACCCTCTCGACCCAGAGCAGCATTACTTCCTCAAAGCACTCAATGTTGAGTCTGAGGTCCTGTGGGAAGATGAATGGAGGCAATAATATTGCCATCAATAGTGATCACTCGAAAAACACCATGCTGTTGACTGAATATATCATTCAACTCTTTCCGAATCATCTGCACTGTCCTCAGATTAACACACACTCTAAAATGTTCCTATTTGAGCTTCCAGCATGAATGCCAAGCAGTACAGCATGCTGTTTACGAATTTCTGGTGGAGTGAATTGCATCATTGTGCTCTTTTTCATGGCACCAAACAGACCCTACTATACTGTGCAGTTGACAAAAACAAACAAGCATGAAATTAAAAATATAAAATGGTGACTATTTACACACCACACCCGGTATACACATTGTTGGGTCTTTATATATA
>OZ038479.1:105989390-105991890 GCA_964036315.1 Acanthosepion esculentum
CCTAACTCATTTCAACTATTTTGTCATAATCTATCTGCTCACATCTATCTGTTCACATCTATCACAAATTGTCTTTTTACTTAATCCTGTTTCTATTCCTGACTCATTTCAACTATTCTATTTTAGTCAGTCTACCTTTCTATAATTTTAAGCTCCTCCTTTTCCTTTTCTTATTTCAGATTCCATTTCTGATACATTTCTGTCTGTTTAAATCACTTTCACAAATTTTGATGACTTTTCTTTCTTTGATTCTGTTTGAATCTTTCACATTTTGGTGTCCCTTTCCTTCCTTCAATTTCCTATTTTTCTTTTATTTCATTATTTTTTTTCTGTGAATTTTTTCTTTTTCTGAATCTTATTCTCTTTCTTTCATCTCTTCATTTCTTTCATATCTCTCTCTCTCTCATTTCATCTCTCTCTCTCTCATTTCATCTCTCTCTCTCATTTCATCTCTCTCTCTCTCATTTCATCTCTCTCTCTCTCATTTCATCTCTCTCTCTCTCATTTCATCTCTCTCTCTCTCATTTCATCTCTCTCTCTCTCATTTCATCTCTCTCTCTCTCATTTCATCTCTCTCTCTCTCTCATTTCATCTCTCTCTCTCTCTCATTTCATCTCTCTCTCTCTCATTTCATCTCTCTCTTTTTTTACTTTTTATTTATTAATACTAAATTTAGTTTCCCTTTATTTCCTTATCTTTTTCTAATTGAATCCTCAGTTTATATTTTCCAATTTTCTTACATCTTTTCTTACATCTTACATCTTTTCTTACATCTTACATCACATCTTACATCTTTTCTTACATCTTACATCTTTTCTTACATCTTACATCTTTTCTTACATCTTACATCTTTTCTTACATCTTACATCTTTTCTTACATCTTACATCTTAGTTTCTTTTTGTTTCTCTTAAGTCTGTTCTTTTTATAAGATCTATTTGCCTTGTTCCTGTTTCAGCAAATCCTTTTTCTTTTTCTTACATACATTTTCTTTCTTTTCTTTCCTTCTTTCTTCTTTGTTTTCCTCCTTTCTTTCTTTTCGTTCCTCCTTTCTTTCTTTTCGTTCCTCCTTTCTTTCTTTTCGTTCCTCCTTTCTTTCTTTTCGTTCCTCCTTTCTTTCTTTTCGTTCCTTCTTTCTCTCACATTTTCTTTTAATATGCTTCCCTCGTTTCCTTAAATTTATTTTCATTATTTAGAAACAACATTTTCCTTATTTTTCTTTCTTTCTTTCTCTCTCAACCATTTTCTCTTAACCTGTCTCTCTCCCTTTTTATAAAATCTATTTTCAAGTGCTCATCTTTTTCTTAAATCTTTCTTTGCGTCTTGACATCTTTCTTTCATATTTTATGGTTTGTTCTTACTTCTTTCGTACATTTATCAATAATTTCTTGAGTTGTTTTTCTTCATTTCTTCCACGAATGCTTTTCATTCCTTCTCTCACTTTAATCCCCCCCTTTCTTTGATTCTTTCCCTTTATGATTGTACCTTTTCGTATACCCCATCCCGTCCCTAAGAAATGCTGTCATTCTGCTCTTCATCCACTAATCCCCAAACCCACCATGCTTCAACAGCATCCATATTCAGGATTGGGGGCAAAAAAATGTTTCACCTGTCAGTGGACTGTTCGATGCGATTAGCCAACATGTTTCACAGAAGTGTCAAGCACCATCCTTCATGTCATCTTGCATAGAGCAAAATATCTACATTTTACTTATTTACATTCATATATATGCATACAGACATAAAGATGTATGTATGTGTGTGTATATATATATATATATATATATATATATATATATATATATAATTTACATTTCTCTCATTCTATCTATCTCTCTCTATATACACACACACTCACACACACATCATATATATATATATATATATGTGTGTGTGTGTGTGTTGATGTATACATAAACAGGGTGTGATGGACAAATTATCTAAATTATGCAAAAATGAAAATAACACTGATATCTCATTTTAAGATATATTTACCAAAATTACACAAAAATATCTTGAAATACTAAAGAGTAAATTTATTCAATAAAATCGCCATTGCCTTCAACCATGGCCTCCAGATGACTTCAGAATCTCTTGCATCTCTTCTGGACGGTTTCCTTGTTTATGTTGGTGAATGCTGTTAATTCCTTGCCTTCAGTTCACCTTTAGTGTTACAAGGAGTTTGCTGGTCTCTCAGTCAACTGCGGTCAACACGTGATAATCAAGAGTGTTGCAGTCTGGGGAATTAGGTGGCCAGATGTAAGGAGTGACGTGATTGCAGAAATTGTCTTACAGCTATGACTGGATTCTCGTTCTTGTGTGGCATGATGCAGAGTCCTGTTGCCAGACACAGGATCTTTCAGCCACCACCCTCTCGACCCAGAGCAGCATTACTTCCTCAAAGCACTCAATGTTGAGTCTGAGGTCCTGTGGGAAGATGAATGGAGGCAATAATATTGCCATCAATAGTGATCACTCGAAAAACACCATGCTGTTGACTGA
>OZ038479.1:105996890-105999390 GCA_964036315.1 Acanthosepion esculentum
TCTTGTATATATATATATATATATATATGTCTTGTATATATATATATATATATATATGTCTTGTATATATATATATATATATATATGTCTTGTATATATATATATATATATATATGTCTTGTATATATATATATATATATATATGTCTTGTATATATATATATATATATATATGTCTTGTATATATATATATATATATATATGTCTTGTATATATATATATATATATATATGTCTTGTATATATATATATATATATATATGTCTTGTATATATATATATATATATATATGTCTTGTATATATATATATATATATATATGTCTTGTATATATATATATATATATATATGTCTTGTATATATATATATATATATATATGTCTTGTATATATATATATATATATATATATGTCTTGTATATATATATATATATATATATGTCTTGTATATATATATATATATATGTCTTGTATATATATATATATATATGTCTTGTATATATATATATATATATGTCTTGTATATATATATATATATATGTCTTGTATATATATATATATATATATATCTTGTATATATATATATATATATGTCTTGTATATATATATATATATATATATATATGTCTTGTATATATATATATATCTATATGTCTTGTATATATATATATATATATATATATATGTCTTGTATATATATATATATCTATATGTCTTGTATATATATATATATATATCTATATGTCTTGTATATATATATATATATATCTATATGTCTTGTATATATATATATATATATCTATATGTCTTGTATATATATATATATATATCTATATGTCTTGTATATATATATATATATCTATATGTCTTGTATATATATATGTATATATATATATATATATATATATATATGTCTTGTATATATATATATATATATATATATATATATATATGTCTTGTATATATATATATATATATATATATATGTCTTGTATATATATATATATATATATATATATATATATATATATATATATATATGTCTTGTATATATATATATATATATATATATGTCTTGTATATATATATATATAATATATATATATATGTCTTGTATATATATATATATATATATATATATATGTCTTGTATATATATATATATATATATATATATATATGTCTTGTATATATATATATATATATATATATATATATATGTCTTGTATATATATATATATATATATATATATATATGTCTTGTATATATATATATATATATATATATATATATATATATATATGTCTTGTATATATATATATATATATATATATGTCTTGTATATATATATATATATATATATATATATATATATATATATGTCTTGTATATATATATATATATATATATATATATATATATATATATGTCTTGTATATATATATATATATATATATATATATGTCTTGTATATATATATATATATATATATGTCTTGTATATATGTATATATATATATATATATATATATATGTCTTGTATATATATATATATATATATATATGTCTTGTATATATATATATATATATGTCTTGTATATATATATATATATATATATATGTCTTGTATATATATATATATATATATATATGTCTTGTATATATATATATATATATATATATATATATATCTTGTATATATATATATATATATATGTCTTGTATATATATATATATATATCTATATGTCTTGTATATATATATATATATATCTATATGTCTTGTATATATATATATATCTATATGTCTTGTATATATATATATATATATATATATATATATCTATATGTCTTGTATATATATATATATATATATATCTATATGTCTTGTATATATATATATATATATATATATATATATCTATATGTCTTGTATATATATATATATATATATATATATATATCTATATGTCTTGTATATATATATATATATATATATATATATATCTATATGTCTTGTATATATATATATATATATATATATATATCTATATGTCTTGTATATATATATATATATATATATATATCTATATGTCTTGTATATATATATATATATATATATCTATATGTCATATATATATATATATCTATATGTCTTGTATATATATATATATATATATATCTATATGTCTTGTATATATATATATATATATATCTATATGTCTTGTATATATATATATATATATATCTATATGTCTTGTATATATATATATATATATATATCTATATGTCTTGTATATATATATATATATATATCTATATGTCTTGTATATATATATATATATATATCTATATGTCTTGTATATATATATATATATATATATCTATATGTCTTGTATATATATATATATATCTATATGTCTTGTATATATATATATATATATCTATATGTCTTGTATATATATATATATATCTATATGTCTTGTATATATATATCTATATGTCT
>OZ038479.1:106014390-106039390 GCA_964036315.1 Acanthosepion esculentum
CCTCGCATCTGTCACATTTTCCGTTGCCAGATGTAACACTTCCGAATTAGTTAATTTTCTGTACTTGCTTGATTCTGATGTATTCATTTCATAACTTGCGCATTTTCAGCTGTTTTTTGCTAACAACCATACACTTTTTGACATTATTCAGACTGTTGCCCTCATTTTCATTGCCATATTCACAACATTTCAGCTTTTGTATGCTCCAGCCTTCTTCAGGTGATTGGAATTTTCTAACCAAACCCTTTATTTTGTCTACTGGGGTACACTGGTGTAGTTCCACATGCCATGCCTCTTCTGGTTGTCTCTGTTATTTCCCCTTTAACTTTCCAAGTTTTTTTGGTTCTCCACTGCTGTAGTTCAGTATTGAACTCACACTCACTCCAGTGGATCTAACTGTCTTTATCCACTGGGCCATGCATCCTTGAGGCTACAGCAGTGGTGAACCAAAGAACTTGGAGAGTTTAGTTAAAGGGAAATAACAAACATCCAGAAGAGGCATGGCACGTGGAACTAGAACAATCTACACCAGTGGATGAAATAGTTTGGTTCAAAATTCCAGTCACCTGAAGAAGGCCGGATTGTACAACAGCGGAAACATTGTGAATATGCCAATGAAGATGAGGATAACAGTCCAAATAATGTAAATAATCATGATACATCATCTCAGAGATATAGACAAACCATATACTTTTTGAAAATAAGTTGTTCAGAGTTTTTTTCTTTACTCATATTACGCTATCATTCTGCTTTTTAACAAGCATTTTTTTCATGCACGTAAAAATATACAGGGTGCGATGGATAAATTGTCACAAAAATGAAAATGATACTGACATCTCATTTTAACAGATATATTTACCAAAATTCTCAAAAATATCTTGAAATATTAAACAGTAAATTTATTTAATAAAATCGCCATTGGCTTCAAACGACTTCAGAATCTCCTGCATCTCTTCTGGAGAGTTGGTGAAAGTTGTCATAATCCTTGTCTTCGGTTCATATTTGGTATTACAAGAGTTTTGGTTGTCTCTCGCTCAATTGTGTCCCACACATAATAATCAAGGAAGTTGTAGTCTGGGGAATTAGAGGGCCAGATGTAAGAGGTGATTTGGTTGCAGAAATTGTCTGACAGCTATGACTGGGTTCCTCTGCTTGTATGGCATTGTGCAGAGTCCTGTTGCCAGACATAAGGTCTTCCAGCATCCACTCTCTTGACTCAGGGCAGTACTATCTCCTCAAGACAATTGAAGTAGGCCTCCATGTTGAGTCTGAGGCCCTGTGAGAAGATGAATGGAGGCATAACGTTGCCATCACTCCAAATACATTTGTAATCACCGTTAGACTCATCCAACTCTTTCCAAATCCTCTGCACTGTTCTCAGATTGACACCCAAACACTCTGAAATCTTCATATTGGAGCTTCCAGCATGAATGTCAAGCAGTACAGCATGAGTGGAGTGAATTACATCATGGTGCTCTTTTTCTCACAGATGGTGCCCAACTGACCCTACTATACTATGCAGTTGACAAAATCAAAAACAGTGTGCGTATATAAAAATATAAAATGGCGACAATTTATCCATCACACCCTGTATGGCAACATATCATTTTGTTATATTGTACAGGTTGAGGCAAAAGTAGATATACACTTTTTTATTTTTATTTTTTTACATTTTATTATATTTAAATAGTGAATTTTTTAACACTGTTTAACCTTGTATGTGCTCAAAATGTCCTCTTTCAAACTTGCAACATTCTGTGAACCTCTCCAGAACATTTTGATCGGCATCAATGTCAATAAATGCTTCCAAGATGAACTCTTTTAATTCGTCTACTCAACTATGTTGAGATTTTCTCATAAACTTTATTCTTTGTGACTCTCCCCTGCCAAAATGAAGTTCATTCATGTTAATTTGGATGAACATCGTTGCCATTTTAATGCTACCGTGTGGCCCAATCCAAAGTTGTGGGAAGGTTTTGTCATGTCAGTCCCTTACTGACAAGGGATAATGAGGTGTCCCAGATTGTTGAAAAAAAGGTTGGCAAGGTTAGCTCTAGCTCTGAACGATGGCACTTCCATGTAAAAAATAAATCACGTCAGTATATAAATAAATAACTGTATATATACATATGATGGCCCACACTATTTTGTTTGAATCTGTTTTACGTGTGATTCTTTTTTCTTAAATTTTGTTCTCCATCAAATATGGAAATGCAACAACACGTTTACATTTACCTTGTCACAAAAATCATTTGACCTTAGTAAAATGTTGATACCATGCTGTTACCAATGTCAGGACATGAAACATCAGCAGCAGCCATGCTTTGCTGCCAAAGCTGGTCATGTGAGCTCTCCAAATCCCAGTTGGAGACATGATGTCTAAAGGTTAATACGTGAGCATATGTTAAGAGGACCTTTCCAACTCTGACCTTTTGTACTTAGTTAAGTATATTTCATTAGACTATTAAACTATTTTAGGTTAACATTGTTTGTAAGTACATTGTCATTATCATTTTGTATACAGGGTGGTCCAAAAGTCTTGTTACCACTACATAATATAATTTTCTATTTCAGACAGCTGACACAAGTATCTACAGTTTTGGCACGAGCTCCTACAGTGTGACAATGAAAGTTAATAAACTGAATCCAGTATATGTGCTTTGTATTACCGTATTACTTATTCTTCTGTTGTTCACATTACTTTTTGGTATAGGGGTGACAATACTTTCGGACCACCCTGGACAAGTTCTTTTTATTTTGTTATGTTGGATAAACCCGTGGTCATGTTTAATTCACAACCTTTTAATTATGTTTCATTGTTGAAAGTTCTTGTGAGAAGACCAAATGAAGGAACCAACATTGAAATTAAAAGCAAAAAAAAGATAGGCAGGGAGGGGGATTTCAAAACAAACAAGGTTCTTACTTGAATTGGAAATTTTATTGTAGTTGCATGTGGCATATATATATATATATATATATATATATATATTGTGTGTGTGTGAAGGTATGCAGAAAAATAGGAAAGAACACGTTAGGTAAATAATCCAGAGTTCTTTAGTATTTTTGATTTTATTTTTAAAAAGACAGTGCTCCATACAGAAGTAGAGCTTATATTATAATATTTTTAAAAAATATGATTCCTTCGCTACATAAGAGTTCTCAAGTTTCAAAAGCAAGAGCCAGAGACTCTCAATATAATTATAAAATTTAAGTTGAATTAAGGTATCGAGTCCCGCTTCATCCTCAAGCAAAAATTTAGCTAAGATACCTTAATTCAACTTAATTTTAATAATTATATTGAGGGTTTCTGGCTCTCGCTTTTGAAACATGAGAACTCTTATGTAGCGAAGGAATTGTATTTTTTAAAAATATTATATATATATATATGTATACACACATTTGTCCTTGGAAAATAACATTCTGGTCACTCTAGATACATACAAGAAAAATATCCATACATTCAGTTAAGAGTTAAATTGAAATCATACTTGATAATGCCTAAAAGTATAGCCGAAAATGCTTGAACTTACAGAATATTCACACAATTTCTACATAATTTATGCCCATGAGAGAAAAAGTATAAGAACAAAAGAAAAATTAAATAAAATATTTAACCAGAGTACCTTGTAGAGGATGCATGGTGGAGTAATGCATAGTGGCTCAGATTGAGGAATCAGAGAGCCGAGTTCAAATTCCAGTCGAATCCATTACATTCACTTACATGCTAATACCCTTGAGAAAGGTATGTATCCTCTTCTTCCCCCAGCTATGGGTAAATAGCAGGACAGTCCAGGTTCTATAGCCTTGGATGGCAACTGTTCTATCGAAGAAAGAAATGGCAACCTACTGCGGGGGGAGTGGGGATCTGTCTCATCAGTCATGTATCTTTCGATACATGATCGCCTAAGCATGCATCACGCATGGCACATAACTGACTGACCTTGTCGGTCGTTTTTAACAAAACTTGTATAAAAGTGGAATTGTTGCCTAAGTACACAATTTTATATAATATAAATATGTGTCACTAAAGTCTTGACACATAGGCAAAAATGTTTATTTTCAAGAAATGAAATTTTCCAGAGTTTTTGAATTGGAATATTAAACAACATCAATATGATTTCCATCATTTGTGATGCAAAGTTGATTCACTTTGCAAGATTCACATTAATTTGATGCAATAACTCCACATTGGTGTCAATTTTAGCACATTCACTCTGTGTGCAGTCAAGTGTGTTGCATGTGTGA
The DNA here is from genome assembly GCA_964036315.1 of Acanthosepion esculentum. NCBI lineage: Eukaryota > Metazoa > Mollusca > Cephalopoda > Sepiida > Sepiidae > Acanthosepion > Acanthosepion esculentum. Next base: position 106,018,636 of record OZ038479.1, read on the forward strand.
CTTTCATTGAGTACACCTTCTCTGTTAGCATATCACAGAAAAAGAAGTCAATTCTTTCTTCTTTCAACAAAACCATATTTAATCTGGAGGTATATATATATATATATATATATATATATATATATATAAAATATCTCATGGTGTCCGTGAAGTCTGGACATATAGGAAATCTCATTAAGTATAAGTTCTTCACTATAAACTGAGCTCTCTGGTAGCCGGTAATGCATATATCTTGTATATAATGTGTTAAAAATTTCCTTTTATTTCTAGCATACACTGATGGCCTAGGGGTGAGAGTCTCCAACTGATGTCAAATCGGTCGGGTTTCAATCCTGGCTTGAAGCAATTGCATGTCTAGCCACACTGATGAGCTGTGATACAGAAAAACAGTCTGTCTGAGGATGACTTATATATCTCATTCAAACACAAGAAAATATCCCTCTAATAAATTGGTAACCTAATACTGCTATATCATTTATGAATGATGGATAAGACAGTGGAACAATGTATGCCAAATCAACTGGAATTATTTCATAAAGCCTTCCCCCAGATTGATAAGCCACAATTAAATTCTTTTCCCAATCATCAGAATTATATTTGGTCTTTATGATTTCAAAATGAATATTAATTTGTAAAATAAATTTATATTAGCCTCTACAGTGATGTTGAGTTTATATATATATATATATATATATATATATATATATATATATATATATATATATATATATAGCACGACTCTTTGGTAGAATTGAGTCACTGTCAGTCACCGTGTGTTTATCTAAATCTAAAAATAAACATGCAAATAAAATTCACCTTCATCCCTGCCGTGCGCCAACGGCTTAGTGGTAGAATTTCCGACTGAAGCCAATTCCGTTGGGTTTCGATCCTATCTAGAGGCAACTGGACATCTAGCCACACTGATGAGCTGTGAAACAGCGAAACAGTCTCTGTGGATGACAAAAATATATATATATATATATAATGTGTATGAAGAAGATATTTATATAGCAGATGGCATAAGAATATATATAGCAGTTATATGCAGATGGTATAAGAATAGCTCATTTTTAGCTATTTTTGTCCTAATTCACTAACAAATTTAAATTTTGTACCTGAGATCAGGTATTTATACAAATGTTGTTATTTTAATTGTGGAAATAAAATACTTCATAATATTTTCTTTTATTTATTATCAATTCATATATTGAACGTTTTTCTGATGCAAATTGTGTCAATAAATGTCGTATAACCAAATCCTGAATGACTAATTAGTCAAAATAAGGAATATAATTGATGTGCTAAATAATTTAGAATACAATTCTGTTAAATATAATTAAGATGGATCAGATATTACAGGGTTTCTCAACCAGGGGAGAATTCCCCAACCCCAGGGAGAATTTCAGGGTTTCAGGAGGGGGAGTGAAAAATCTTTCACTTTTTTCTTGTTTTTTTTATTTACGGAATTTTGTTTATCGAATTTACAATACCCTGGCATTTTAGTGAAACTTTTTGTTTTATTAAAGTATACTTCAGTTTGTTTATCTGTACATGTATTGAAGTTTAAAAATCCTTCAACATTTTCTGATTGCATTTTAAATTTGTAAAACACCTCTATAAAAATAATTCATGTACATTCAGTTCAGATATGTGCCATGCATGATACACGCTTAGGCGATCATGTATCTTTTGATACATGACTGACGAGGCAGATTTTTTTTTTTCCTGAAGTAGGTTGCCATTTCTTTCAGAAGTAGACCAGTTGCCATCCAAGGATATAGAACCTGGTTTGTTCTGCTATTTACCGATAGCTGGGGGGGGGGAGAAGAGGATTCATACCTTTCCCAAGGGTATTAGCGTGTAAGAGAATGTAATGGCTCTCTGATTCCTCAATCTGATCCTCTATCCATTACTCCACCATACCTCCTTCATGGATTGAAATGTACCTTTTCAGACAAACAATCTTGGAAAGGTGCGGAATGACATTCTGGTACATGGTGAAAAGGGGGCATTGGTCAAAAAAGGTTGGGAATTTCTAAGAGATATTAGTTCCCAAGAGATATTAGTAACTTATGTGGTCCATTGCTAAAGATGCTGGAAAAATAGTTACTTCTACCAATCTAGTAAGTACCCGACTCCTTTTGCTATATACTATATTTACAAGGACCAGATCAGGCTGAAAATGAACTATTGCCGTGATATTTGGACTTGGGTTGCTTAATACGGACTTGCCATCCTTGGTGTAGCTTTGTGGGTGATGAATTAACTTTAACCTTACAGCCACTTTCTGCAGAGATGAAACGTCACAAGTATATGCCTACTCTATTATTATTTCTGTGACAAATGTTCCAATGAGCTACATTCCTTAGTTTTACCAGTTCTGACTTTTACAGCGAGCACCCACCCTTCATATTCCATTAACAAGAAGGAAGGTCAATGCAGACAGCTTCTTTCCGAGAACAACTCCTTTGTGGATCAGCTAGATGATCACTATAATCTTAACTGCCCTCAAGTCTAGGGTCAACTGTTATGAATCCCCCATACCATCATAATCTTCCCTCACTTCTTCCTCTTACATCCATACAACAACCTCATTCCGAATCTCTGCCTTAAGTGGTTCTTGGCCTTATATTAGGGGAACATTTAGTAAAAATCAAAGATCCCCTCACAGATATATGCACACATATATGTATGTGAATAGATGTACATATAAATTTATAACCACACACACACACACACACACACACACACACACACACACACACACACACACATATTTGAAATTATTAGGAGAAATTGATAATTATATTTAAGTGATTCATCAAGTCTGAAACCTCTACAGAATGCAGAAAGCACTGGACAGCCGTTTCATCCTATATTTGGGACTCATCAGCAGTGCGCATCCACTACCGAGAATTGAAACCATGACAGTTAGGTTGTGAATCCCTTAAATATATATATCAATTTCTACTAATAATTTCAAATGTATATCATTGCTTGAACCGGCTTCTAATGCTCTGGAGTGAGCGGCTTGGTGATAGTAGTCATGGCTCCGGGGGACACCGTCCTATGGTTAAAGTGAATCTCAGTAGAGTTCCACCATGGAATATGTGAGTGAGCGGCGCTATATTGAGTCTGATCTGCTACCTCTTCGTCACTGAGGCCTGTTGGAACAGTTGGTATGGTGTTTACTGCACAACCTAACTGTCAGAGTTTCAGTTCTCAGTAGTGGATGCGCACTGCTGATGAGTCCCAAATATAGGATGAATGGCCGTCCAGTGCTTTCTGCATTCTGTAGAGGTTTCAGACTCGATGAATCACTTAAATATATATATATATATATATATATATATATATATATATATTGTGTGTGTCTGTTAATCAAATCAACTGCTGAATGATTAATCAGCTAAAATACAGTGTCAAAAGTACTCAGATTCAAAAAAAGAAAAATGAACTTGCGAAAGTTTAGCAGTTGTATAAAACGACTTAGTTGGACATGAGAAAAACTTACTAAAAATTGGACAAACAAATCTTGTTGGTATTGTTCAACAAAATTGCAGTCTAGGGAGTTAAGTGGCCACATATAAGGGGTGATGTGGTTGCAGAAATAGTCTGACAGCCATGACTGGGTTCTCCTGCTTGTGTGGCATGGTGCAGAGTCCTGTTGCCAGACATAGGGTCTTCCAGCAGCCACCCTCTTGACCCAGGATAGCATTACTTGATGTAGTCCTCCGTGTTGAGTCTAAGTTCCTCACCAACAAATTCATGAGTTCTTTTCTCATCAGAATGATCAGTGAGTTTTCCGAGCTGCCGTAACTTCATAATCACCATTTAGACTTTAAAAAAAAAACAGTGGAATTAATAACAACCGGCCTATGTTGGAAAGTCTTACAAAAGAAAGATTGAACACCTCCGACAGAAATCAGATCTTTATCCTCTTTTCCATCAGGGAAAACATTTCTATAGTTTACCACTTCAGCCAAGGAGGCTACATTGATAGAGCAAGATTTGAATTACCTCTTTAAGGAATGGATATTCATTAAATAGGCAATTCAAACCTTGCTCAATCAACTTCTTTTTAATTTCACAGTTTAAGTAAATAAAAAGAATTCCGGGATAGCAACCCAAATAGATGTACCTGCTAAAAACAATGTTATCAGAAATAAGAAAGAATACTGGATAAAGAATATGATATATAAATGTTTATATACCAGAACAATATTGGTAATTGAATGATAAATTAGAAAAATTCTATGTAATGTTTCCTCCCCTAAAAATACTTCTTCTGGGTATGTGTTTGTATGTTTGTAGGTGTGTGTATGCATATACCACTTAGTAATGATCATGTGTACATATCCCTTCGCAAAGAAAGGAATTAGTAGAATCAGGAATTGGAGTGAGAAGAGAAGATTGAAGAGACCTTATAAAAAGAAAAGCAGAAAGGACGTTATAAAAGAGAATGAGAACAGACTATATAAACAGAAGCAGAAGAGAAACAGGGGTAACCGTATAAACAGAGAAGAGACCATATAAAACAGAAGCAGAAGAGACCGTATAAAACAGTAGAAATCATATAAAAAAAAAAGAGAAACAGTACATACCCTATGAAATGAGAAGCGGAAGAGAAACAGAGGTAACCATTTAAAATAAAGAAGGAATGAGAAAAGACCACATAAACCGAGAAGCAGAATAGACCATATTAAATGAGAAGATGAATAGACCACATGAAAAGAGAAGCAAAAGGGACCATATAAGATAAGTAGAACAGACCAGATAAAAAGAGAAGGCAAACAGGCCATATAAAAGAAACAGAGGAGACTATGTAAAAAGAGAAATAAAACAGACCATATAAAAAGAGAGAACAATAATAGACCATATGAAGAGAAACCGTATGGACCACATAAAATGCAGAAAGTGATGAATGAATTAAAGAATGAAATACAAATGAAAGACTTGAAAAAAGTATTTAGAAAAATCTGGATACTGTTACACCTCCTTGAAATAATCCCCACCTGATACCCACTTTCCCAGAAAAAAAAAAGATTCCCCTCTCCTAAACAATGAGCCAAAGAAATTTCTTTTTTCTTAAAGAAAAGCAAAACTCAAATCAAATCATAGAAGTTGCACAAGAAGATAAAAGAAATAAAAAGTGAAATCCTGTCGAGTTCTCTGTCGCTTAATGCACTTCTTGTCACATTGTCTTCTTGACTTTCATGTTTTATTGCTTAAACACTTACTTATTTCTCGCTTCTGATGTACAGAGATGACACTGTTGTATTTTTAAAAATTTCTCATTTGTTTTTACGGTCTTCCTTTTCAGTTGCTTTCTATAATTAGAAATGTGCAATGCCTCGGTAGCAAATTGAAAAATTTACAGAGCAAAATCAAATTCTTGTCTGAGTCTTTATTGCTAATTTTGCACCGATCTTGCTAAAGGCATGACTCCAATCCTCCCTTGATTATAATTTTCTTTCTGGGATTGTTCAAATAGGTTGAGTGACTGATTTCTTTTGCAGGTTATTTAAAGCAAGAAAATATCTTTAGATCATAAAATCTTTTTTTTTCTTTTTTTTTAGATGAAGATTTATACATATAAGTCCTATTTTCACCCATAGCTGGAGAGAGACAAAATGGATTCATACCTTTCCCAAGGGTAGGCTACAACCCAAAATCATATTCTTGTCTGAGTCTTTATTGCAATTTTTGCATTGACTTGCTAAAGGCATGACTCCAATTCTCCCTTGACTATAATTTTCTTTCTGGGATAGCTCAAATAGGTTGAGTGATTGATTTGTTCTTTTGCAGGTTATATAAAGCAAGAAAATATTTTTAGATTGTAAAATATTTTTTTGAGATAATGATTTACTCATATATCATACTATTTAACCCATAGCTGGTGGGAGAAAAGGTGAATTAATACAATTCTCAAGATTATTTGTGCTTAAGTGAATATAATAAAACCCAATTAGAACTGTTATGTGTTATACCATCCACACATCCAAGCTTACAACAACTAGGTTTCCTAAGTAGTCACCATTCTAGGTACTGACTCGGTTCAACATTGCTTAACCTTGGTGAGGATGCAAGAACCAGTGTTACAATGTGATATAGCTGTAAGCCAGTTCAAATAGAATTAGACCCTTGTCAAGGTTGACACTGAGAGTAACAGCTGTTTGCCTGGCAACTCAGTCAAATATTGTGGCACGTCTGTGAAAATAAACAAAATAATGAGACAAAAAATGAGAAAATAATTAAAATAATCATAATTGGATGTGCAAGTGGTGCAAGAGTTAGTAGCTTGATACAAGAAATTGGTGAGCTGAGTTCAAATTCCAGCTTGTTACATTCATTCTTGCACAAATACCTTTAAAGAAAGGTAAGATTCCATCTCTTCTCTAAACAGCTATGGGTTAAATAGCAGGCAAGACTGGTCTCTGTAGGTATAGTTGACAACCACTCTAAGAGAAGGATAACTCTAAATTCAAAACTAAGCTACCAGAAGCAAATACGCAAAATGTCTAAATGTGACAATTTTTGTTTGTTCAACAAAGAAGCATGTGGTCACATCAGACCTGTTAAAAGGGTGAGTTGACCCCACTAGCTAAATCATTTTCCCTCCTATCTCTGTGAAAATATGCTAATTTTTACAACATAAATCATCCAGTGAATATATTTCCAGTCTTTGATGCTAGTTCACTTTCCGTTGTATATATTGGTCAAGAAAATCTTTTATTGTAAAGAAATGATTCCGTTTCATTTATGACTTTTTTCAATCTGGGAAGCCAATCACTGTGACCTCAAATCAAGGGTTACAGGCCGCATGAATGCACTAGCATAAAACACTTTTACTTGTGGCCCCCTGACTTAATGGCCCACCCCTCCTCCCACTCAAAAATTGAGGTCTTTCATAGAATCCAAAGAAGAATCAGCAGTATTATTGGTCCTGATCTGGCAGCTTAGCTTCACTCACTTTCTCACTCTTGTTGCCTCTCTCTGTCTTTTCTATAAAATACTTTCAATGTAATTGTTCAAATGAGCTCCTTGCTATGGTACCTAGACTTTTTGAATTTAAGTGCAGCACTAGACTAGTATTGAAATCTCTTCAATTTACAGTAGAGCTGGCTAGATGTAGCAGTAAGTTCTATGCCAATTTTTTTTTTCTCGCACTTCATTCTTGTGGAATTTCTTTCTGGCGCCATGCTTCCCAGCCAATTTTAATCTGCAAAAATTTAAATGCATTGTCAATCACTATCTGCCGTCCTCCTGATTACTCTGATGTAATGGAATAACATGTCACCCCCATGAGTCTTATAGTAGTAGTAACTACCTATAAGTATCTGTAAGCCAATGGACTACAGAGTCTAGTGGGATCTGTCCCAGCTGTGCTGTCAAACTCTCTGCTTTTGGGCAGGCTATGCTGAAGGGCAGTCTTGTCTGGGGAGGTAGACAGACCCGATCCCATTTATGCAGGTTCTACAGGGAATTTTTGGCCAAGCCTGTAGGCTCGGATGACCCACATTAAACTCAACCTTGTACCACATCTACCCTTGTGAGAGGGGCTAGTAAATAGTGTCTAGCTGGGATCTATTGAGTACGACTCAGACTTAAGTGATAACTACCGACCTTCTAACAGTAGCACTTACTACTGGATTGACTTGCGATTACCTTGTGCATAACTGTTACCTTTATTCTTATTGTACTGGTTTTGTACAATAAACCTTTACTCATTTTATCCACCATGTTGCTCAAGTATATATTCCTATTAACACGGAATATAACATACACTTTCCTCTTCTTTCTCATTATTAATATTTCTCTTCCTAATACTTCCACACTCTGTAACCCCTTTGTGTCTTAGTGGCTTTATTGCCTTGCACGGGATGATACCAATTTATAAAAAGCAAAAACAAAACAAAATCACTCTGTTGATGGGCCTGTGCATACACACATGCAAACACCTACAAGCAGGCTGATAGTCAAGTAGGTGCATAGGAGACCTGTCCCCCAGAAAATCTTTTGCTCCCAGTGAAAATGATATGAACTAATTTTAGTTTGCTGATTCATAAACTATTCAGAAGACACATTTCCAGCATTATAGGCCACTTTCTTTGAGTAGAGTATGAAACTCAGCCTATATCTCAAATGGAATTCATATAAACGATCTATTGCTAAAGACACTTAAAAAAATTGTTGGTTCTTTGTACTACTCCAGAAAGTATCTGATTCCTTCCGCCTATCTTTACAAAAGCCAGATCTGAACAAAAAAAAAAATACTACTGCCCAATCCCCACTTTCAAAAGCATCTACATGGGCATTGAATTATTTTCTACTCTACAAACCTCTTCCCCACAGACAGAATATTGTAAGCCTCTTGCTACTCGATCACTATTTCCATAAGTAAACATTCTGATGAGTTACAATCCTGAACAGAATAATCAAACAAAGGTTGGTAATGAATGATAATACTTAGGACAAGAACAACACATATAAGATTGTCCAGCAGCATGTAAAAGTCAACTGCTAGAAGTGAGTCAAATGAATTCCACAATTAATCTCCAACTCTTGGATATCTACCACCTGCCCCATGCAGTCAGATGTGGCACAATATTTGCAAGAGATCATGTGATGAAACATAAACAATGTTTTCCCTTTTAGGGGACATGTGTAGGAAAAACATGATATAGAATCAGTTTTGTTATTTAGTATATTTTGAATTTCTAAGGATGCAGTAAGTAACATTTCCAATAACATCATCTTTATATAATCAATAAGTTGTTGTCTCATACATGTATAGGATAAATTCATGAAAATGTGTTATATTTTTTGACCTTGTCTTATCTAAAGGTCACCTTATATGTGGAAATATATGGTAACTACATTTCCTGAATTTTTGAGATTGTGTTGGTTACTATTATACATTGATTGATTTGGATTAGTTTCCTTGTCTTTATTCTTTTGTTTCTTTTTATTTTACTTGATTGGATTCTACTTTATCTCCAAAACTGACAGAGCTTCATCTATTGAAACTTTGGTGAACAGATTCATAATCCTAAACCTTACTATCTACGTCAGTGGCTTTCAAACTCTGTGTAATTATCCAGATTTGAGTAAAATCGGCTTCCGAGTTGTGTAATGAAGGCACCTTAGGTATATACTGAAATTCTTCTGAACGTAATCAACACCTGGCGAAAAAAAGTAGAGGAAAACCAAAACTTATATTAAACCTACACTATTTACATTATTTGAACTATTGTCCTCATCTTTGTTGCAATATTTATCACAATGTTTCGGCTGTTGTACATGCTGGCTTTCTTCAGGTGGCTGGAATGTCGAACTGAATGTATTCTCTTGCTTATTTCACTTGATATCCTTATGGATGTCTTTTAGAAGAAGATGAGTGATCACTCACATGTTTTACAATGTAATTTATCATCTTGTGCTTTATATATACATATCTTCACTGTACACTTAATAAGTATATATAGTGTGATAAATACAATTTTTTTTATAACTTTTCTCTTCATAGACAACACAGATCAGTTAATTTTTTTTTTTTACTTCAAATATAATGGATACCTATATTTGTGTAGATACTCCATTTATTTTATACTATTTACATTATTTCGACTATTGTCCTCATCTTTGTTGCTATATTTATCACAACATTTCAGCTGTTGTACGCTCCGGCCTTCTTCAAGTGGTTGGAATGTTAAACTGAACCCTTTATTTCGCTCACTGGGGTAGACGGTTCTAGTTCCATGTGCCATCTCTAATGGATGTCAGTTATCTCCTGTTAATTCACGTCTCCAACCACCTAAAGAAGGCTGGAACATACAATGGCCGAAACATTGTGATAAATATGGCAACTAAAATGAAGACAATAGTTCGAATAATGTAAATAGTGTACATAATACCTCACCTCAGAAATATAGGCAATTATATTAAACCTGTCTGAAAAGTTAATTCCATTCCTGTTGTTAGATGATGTCCACAACATTTAATGTTAACTTGACTCAGGGAATTGTTTACATAATACAAGGCCCAAGGGTCACTCAAGGTAGAGCGTTACAAAATGAGATCGTTGTATGGATGTAGAAAATGGGTAAAAAAGTGCAGGTCATGAGGACACATATGATAGGTAACATTTGACCCTAGACATGAAGAGATTAACATTGTAGTTTTCAGGGAAGCATCCCTTTGGGAGGCTCTTCCATAAATTATCAGCTCTTGGGAAGAAGCTGTCCAAATGTAACTTCATCCTTACCAATGAAATATGAAGGAAATGATGGTGGTTTGTTCATATGTATGTGGTATGGCATTTCTTTGCTGTAAATACCTGAACTGGTAGAACTATGGAATGTAGCTCATCTTCATTTTTCATTGATGTTGCATTGTTTCAAAGTGGAAAATAATTCATCACCTACAGAGCTGCAGTTGGAGATTGTGGAATTCATTTGACTCACTTCGAGCAGTTGACTACTTCTACACGCTGCTGGCAAATCTTATTTGTGTTGTTCGTGTCCTAAGTATTATCGTTCATTACCAACCTTCGTGTGATTATTTTATTCAGTAACCTTCTCTAGGTTACAACAGAAAATAAGAAAGGAAGGAAGGAAGTAAATGAGAAGCAGAAAAGAGACTGATAAATGTGAGACGGGGTAAAGAAAAGAAAAAAAATGAAGGGAGGTTGAATGTAGTATACAGCAAAGAATAAGCGGGAAAAATATTCAAATAGAGATGATGGCATTAAGCAACAACAAAATTGAAAATCCAGAAGATGGGATTATAGAAATATCAATTTTGCAAGAGAAATAGGGAGAGAAAAACGTGTGAGAGAAAAAGTAAAAGGTTATGAAAGAACAATAGAAGAGAACGATATTGTTGTATAATCATTTTATAACATGATGATCGATCTTTTTTTTTTTTACTTCAGTTTTCCAAATATGGCAGGGTATTAAATATGTATACAGAAATAGCAAAGACATTAGCTGCCATTCTGTGGGTTGAACAGGGATCACTGAGGCCTGGCATTTATTGAATCCCAGATAAACATTAGAGAATATGCCTTCATTATGCTAATTGATATCAGTCGGTTCTTTATCTTGCACATATTACAAACAAATATCTCTAACAATATTTACAGCCATAACATTTATGCTAAGATGATAAAACAAACATTCAAAGTACTTTAATATCTCCCTAAAAATTAACCTTAAAATGAATCATGGTGATCAACCAATTATTAAAATCAATTAATAAATAAATTAATAGATGAAATGTTTATCAATGAACGTACTGTATAATTTCTGCTTTTATCTCAATGAAAAAAATGATTTTATGTTTTTTGCTTTCACTTCCATAACCATCCTGGGTAAGACGTTAAACTGCATCTGCATCCTGGGTAAGATGATAAACTATGTCCAGCAGCAAGGCCTCTGATCAGGAGGTTTTGAGGAGCGTGGAACCACCTCTTAATTGCTGGTGTTCCCAGGTCCACTCTGATCTGGGGCAGTAGCACCTATTAGGGTCCCAGCTATGGGCAAATAGTTAACTATTACTGGCAATACTTTTTTGAAAAAAATCATTACCAGCAATAAAAATTTTGTCGACATTAAATAATCCATTGAGGTTGATATGCCATAAAACAAAATAAACCAAACCAATCTAAACCAAAGAATACATATTCTATTCATATAAATCTATCATAAAAATTTTGTCAGAATTAAATAATCCATTGAGGTTGATATGCCATAAAACAAAATAAACCAAACCATCTATAGTTAAAGATTACTTGCATTTTGTCCAGTGAAAGTGTTATTGTTTCATCTATTAATAGATTCGGACTGCTTAGTTCTGTTATTTTTTTTACACTGGAATGCTTGCTGATAATGTCTTCTTTTCTTTTCTTTAAAGCCATGCACCTTCGTGAATCTCCCCAAATACTGTCTCTTTATAATGTGTGAATTCTCTCCTTTGGAAAGATGGTGAAGTGGTTATTCCTTGCTTTTTTCACGGTTTGGCATTCAGAATTTTCCTTCTCATAGACTGGTTGTCACTGACCTAATTTTTGCACAATGATAAATACTGAATAGGAAAAAGAAAAAAATAGATACATGACAATAACATATTCATAAAGCTATTTCTGAGATGAGGTATTCTGTACACTATTTACATTGTTCAGACTATCATCTAACTAACGCCTTGAGGACACATGGCACAGTAGATGAAGGCGTTAGTTAGATCCAGTGACAGGACCCAAAGAGTGAGTTCAATACCTGGTTAAGGCAGTGGAGAACTTGGAGAGGTGAATTAACAGGAGATAACTGACATCCATTAGACGTGGCTAAATAGGTTAAATAGCAGGGGAGACTCTGTAGGTATAGTTGACAACCACTCTAAGAGAAGGATAACTCTGAATTCAAAACTAAGCTACCAGAAGCAAATGCGCAAAATGTCAAAGTGTAACAATTTTTGTTTGTTCAACAAAGAAAGATGTGGAACTAGAACAGTCTACCCCATCGAGCGAAATAAAGGGTTCAGTTCGACATTCCGACCACCTGAAGAAGGCTGGAGCATACAACGGCCGAAAAACTTTGATAAATATGGCAACAAAGATGAGGATGATAGTCTGAACAATGTAAATAGTGTTATTGTTATGATATAAAAAAATAAATGATTACTTTGTTCTGTTTCTGTAAATTTAGTGAGTTCAATTCATAAGCAAAATCTTGTGGGGTATTCTTTCAGTTTTATTGGTGCATCAATTTAGTTGATATTCTATCATACATCACTCCTTCAACGTCTGTCTATACTTCTATTTACTATGCATTGCAAATATTTACATTGGTTCGACTACTGTCCTCAGCTTTGTCATATTCACAAGGTTTCGGCCGCTGTACACTCCAGCCTTCTTCAGGTAATATACATTGGAATTTCATTGTAGATTGTTCTAGTTCCACACACCATGCCTTTTTCAGTTTCAGTTATTTCCCTTTAGTAATTCCTCAAATTTTTTTTTCACATCTGCTGTGGCCAGGTATTGAACTCACAACTCTTTGGGTTAATTTGATGGATTACTTCAACCAACGCTTTTATCCACTGGGCCACGAGGACAACAGTCCGAACAATGTATATAGCATAAACATTGCTCCTTGTTAGGAAATTCTTTTAAATGGTTCTAAGAAGGAAGAAAAAATAAAAGAAAACCCTGACAAGTTTTTCTTGGATGCCACTCAAGGCCTTAGCATAAAAGAGAATTACAGTTGTTTTGAGAAATTGGCACCATTATAAAGTGAAAGAAAATGAAAGTCTGGAGTAATTGTGATATCATTCTGGGGAATTGGCACCAACTGGCAAGGGGACTTACATTTCATGCCTCTAGCCACACTGTTACATGATATATTTCTTACACCCTTTGAGATGTGTATAAATTATACCTGAATCAAGGGGAGATAATTAAGTTTAGAAAGCCTACATTACAATGAGGTTATTGAAAGTGATATAAGGAATCAATATTTTCTTTCTCATGGTATTGCAGCATCATACCCAGTTTTTGTTAATATTTCAAGAAGCTTCTCTTGTTATGGTAAGTCTGACGAATTTTAAACATATGTACACTATTTAGATTTGGACTATTGTCTGAATATAATGTAACTATGCATGTACTAAGTGGAAATAGCAAGCAATTGCTACTAAAAATAAGAACTAGATGAGATATACTATTTACATTATTCGGACTATTGTCCTCATCTATGTTGCCATATTTATTACAACATTTCAGCCACTGTATGCTCCGGCCTTCTGTGCCATGTATCCTTGAGGACACATGGCCCAGTGGATAAAGACATTAGTTAGATCCAGTGACAGGACCCAGAGTGTGAGTTCAATACCTGGCTAAGGCAGTGGAGAACTTGGAGAGGGAATTAACAGGAGATAACTGATAACGGACATCCATTAGACATGGCATGTGGAACTAGAACAGTCTACCCCAGTGAGCGAAATAAAGGGTTCAGTTTGACATTCCAACCACCTGAAGAAAGCTGGAATAATGTAGTGTACATAACACCTAATCTCAGAAATATAGACCAATACTGAATAGATGAGATATCCCTAGACATGGCCAGGGGAATGAGAACAGTCTACCCCCATAGATTAAATAAAGGGTTCAATTAAGAATTTCCTGGATCACTATATGCCTGTTGAAGGCCAGAAGGCAAAATGGACAAAACAACAACAAAGATGAAGATAATAGTTCTGAATTTGCAGCTCAGCTTCAGTCACATTCCTATCGCCATAAGGTTGCCTCATTGTACCTTTTCTATAAATACTTTCATGGTAATTGTTTGGATAAAATCTTTACTATGGTACCTAAACTTTTTAAATTAAGCACAGTACTAGACTGGCATCGAGATCTCATCAAATTACAGTTGAGCTGGCTAGATGTAGCCGTAAGTTCTATGCTAACAGTTTTTCTCTCACTTATCACCTATGGAACTCCCTTCCAGCTCCATGCTTTCCAGCCAACATTAATCTGCTAAAATTTAAATGCAATGTCAATCGCTATCTACTTTCTGATTATTTTTCTTTTGTTCTCACTACTTGGCCTTGTTACTGTTCCTAATTCTCCCACACCCAGTAACTACATGTCTTAGTGGCTTTACTGCCTTTCTTGAGATGAAATCAATTAAAAAAAAAAATGTAAAAGAAAATTGTTTTAATAAAAATATTTTGATTTCAATTGACAGTGGCACTGACTGCTCAGTAAATAAATGCCAAATGTTTCCTTACAAGGAAACAGCAAATATTACCATTACCATTAAGTAACTTTGCAGAAATAATAAGAAATAAAAACAGCAATTTACAGCTGAGCTGGTTAGATGTAATCATAAATTCTATGCTAACAGTTTCTTTTCTTGCGCTTATTTCTTGTAGAACTCCTTTCCAGCCACCTTTAATCTGCAAAAATTTTAATTCAATGTCAATCGCACTCTACTGTCCTCATTACTCTTTACTCTTTCCTCTCTCCACTCATCATTATTGTTTCTGTTCCTAATTCATCCACACCCAGTAACCCCTTGTGCCTTAGTGGCTTTACTGCCTTGACGGGGTGATAACAATAAAAAAAGTCACTCAGGTGATGGGCCTGTGCATACACACATGCACACACATATGCAAACACTTATAAGCAGGCTCATAGCCAAGTAGGTGCATAGAAGACATGTCTCCCAGAAAATCCTTTGCTCTCAGTGAAAATATGAACTAATTTTAGTAACTCCTTGTGTCTTGGTTGCTTTACTACCTTGCATGGGGGTGAAAATGATAAAAAAGAGGAAATAGCTTAAATAATTATAACTATTTATATTCAGTCTGTTGTCCTCATCTTTGCTATAACAATGTTTTGGCTGTTGTGCCCTCTGGCCTTCATCAGGCCTTTATTGAGAAAGGCTGGAGGCCACAATGGTCAAAATGCTGTGATAACAATAACAAAGATGAGGATAACAGTCTGAATATAAATAGTTTAAATATTTTGTTTTAAGTACAATAAATTAAGATTTTAAATGTAAGGAAGTCCTACATATTTATCTATTTAGCATTAATTTCCTTCTTCCTGAAGCAATTTAACAGAACCCTCACAAATGGAGAATTCTTCCAGAGCCCTCAGAGTGAATTTCCCAGGAGCCCTCACAGATGGTGAATTTCTCACAAATGCTCAGAAATAGTGAATTTCTCTTGAATCCTTGTGAGTAGTGAATTTCTCTAGAACCCTCACAGATGGTGAATTTCTTTAAAACACTGAAAGTTTGCTAATTTATCTGGAACCCTAACAGTGAATTTCTCTGGAACGCTTAGTGATAGGGAATTTCTTTGGAAATCTCAGATTTTAAATTTATTTTGAACGCTCATGAATAGTGAATTTTTCTGAAAACCTCAAGGATGGTTATTTTAAACCCTCACAGATGGTGAATTTCTGTTAAACCCTCACAGATGGTGAATTTCTTTTGAACTTTCATGGATAATGAATTTCTCTGGAACTGTTACAGATGTTTAGTTTCTCTGGATCCCTCAGAAAATGGTGAACTCCTCTGGATCCCTCAGAAAATGGTGAACTTCTTTGGAACCCTCAGAGATGGTGAATTTCTCTTGAACACTTACCGATGGTTAATTTCTCCAATGTGAAGGCTGTATCTTACAACACTTATAAAAAAAATCAGTGAGTCAAAAAAGTATATTTAAAAATAGATTTTTGGACGTATGATAAGAAAAATTCTTTAAATTGTTTGTTTCATGACCACTGTACAAGAGTTGATGTGCCATAATTCTATGATATTCAAAATCATTTTTCCTCTACGACATATAATGATAAAATCAAATGGTCATATCAATTAATTATGTATGCAAGTTATTTATTTATATCAGCAGATAATGATAAAATATTTGATGTTACAAAACATACAATACATTAATCATTTTGTTTTTAATTTTCTGGGATGGCAAGCTAAATGTGTGCATGTGATTGCAACAAGGCTTACGGCGGCCTGTTAATTTATTTATGTGCTGATTCAGGAATGCAACTACACCCAAAACACATTTCTTGCTTCTACAATGGATCATTCAAACTGCCAAGCAAGGCTGACACAAGATATGGTTATTTTTCAAATCATCAGTCTTACAGTAATTTTGCAAGCATATAGAATTGCATATGAAAAACAATTTTAATTTAAAGATATCAAAAATTTCAGTCAGAATTTGTTCAAGTCCTGCTTGTAGAATGGTTCTTGTGTTATCTAAGTTAAGCAGCATTAAACCTAAGCAGTATTTAGATGGGTGACCACTTAGGAACACCAAGTACTGCTAGCAATTTGTGATCTTGTGACAGGCAGTAAAAAAGCTTAGGCTACCACAATAATGGCCAGTATAAAAATTTAAATATCTGAGAAGTGTTCTAACAGAGGATGGAAACTGTGACACTAGGATCCGAAGACATATTGGGATGGGCAAAGATGCATTCCAAAAGCTAAGCAGAGTATTAAGAGACAGAAAAAATTTGTTAGAAACAGAGAAAAGATTATTGAAATTACATGATATCTGTCCTCCTGTATGGCAGTGAATGCTGGACAATTTCATCAAAGATGAAGAAGAGACTTGAAGCAACAGAAATGTGGTTCTACAGAAAGATGTTGAGGATACTGTGGATTGAACACAGGAGCAACAACAAGGTTTTAGACAAAATGGAAACTAAAAAGAAAACTGATGCTTAACATCAAGAGGAGGCAGTTGAAATTTCTGGGGCAAGTAATGAGGGCTTGGAAAATCTGATAGTCACAGGATAGATTGATGGACAGAGAATAGCAGTGTGTGACACACTTGATGAGTTTAAGTAAATGGATGCTAAGACAAGGTTTGGGAGAAATAAGACAAAACTTATTAAGAGCTACAAGGAACAGAAAGATGTGGAGGGCCATGACCACCTACATCCTGAAGGGTCATGGCACATAAGAGAAGTCTGGTTGACCATTACTACTGAGTAGTGATTTTGGTCCTCACTGGCTCTGCCCTATCTAAAAAATTTAACCCAACAAGGTGTCATAAAATCAACAAAATTTATACAAAGCTTAAATAGGAAAAAAATCTGTCATAATATTCTTAAGTAGAATATTAATGTCTGCCCCTCTTGTTATCTGTCCCACTCTCTGTTCTGGAATTCATTTACACAAGCTCTTTAGATAGGTTTTTCCACTGTTCCTCTTGTTTTCATCATGTACTGTGAGTATCAAATTTGCCAAGCCCTCTTTCCTCAGGTTTTTTATTCTATGAATAAGGGTTCCATTATTCTTAAAGCTTCCTCTATCCATATGCTCCATTCATGAAATTTGCGGCATCCTTCTATATAATCGCATCACTACTGGCTCAAATCTCCTCTTCATCTGTGAGGAAATTACCCAGAATACACTGCCATATGTTGATATTACATAACAGCTGAGCATCCTTTTCTTTGTTTCCAAATAGTTTCTTAATAGGTTATTTAGCTTTTGCAAGGCGTCTTTGCTTATTCCAATGCATTTTTGGATTAAAAAATGGCATATCAATTAGTATTAAGAGAACTATTGGAATTATGAACTTATCATGAACGTTATTATTTAAAATGTATAAACTCTATCTTTTGACCATATTGTACATCAATAGATTTACAATATGGTCAAAAAACTATATATGAATATTTTTCTGCAAGGCTTATAAATATAATGA
The DNA here is from genome assembly GCA_964036315.1 of Acanthosepion esculentum. Lineage (NCBI taxonomy): Eukaryota > Metazoa > Mollusca > Cephalopoda > Sepiida > Sepiidae > Acanthosepion > Acanthosepion esculentum. The sequence continues at coordinate 106,036,885 of OZ038479.1, forward strand.
AAGAAACTGTTGTAGCATACCTACAGACGATAATATCCCCATTCACATAAATAAAGTAGTAAATACTGTATGTTGGTCTGCAGTTGGAGATTCATTGTGGAATTCACTTGACTCACTTCTAGCAGTTGACTACTACTTCTACATGCCACTGGTGAATCTTACATGTGTTGTTCTTGTCCGAAGTATTATCGTTCATTACCAAACTTTGTGTGATTATTCTATTCAGTAACCTTCCCTAAGTTACAGCAGAAACAATCACAAATAATAATGTATCCAGTGATATGGATTTAATTTTTCATTTGTCAAACAAGCATGGTCGAATATATTTTATATTCCTTCACCATCTCTGCCATACTGATTTATATCTCAGTTCATCATAGTGAGGCTAGTTTGAAAATGTCATCATCTAAAAAAAGTTATGGAATTGGACAGAAGAATAAAATATTCTGTTGCCTCTTAATCTTTTAGTCCTCACTTTAGCTGCGAATGCTCTTATCCATGCATCCACAAAATCAGGATTCTCTAATAAGGTGTTTTCTATTGGCAATGCCATTGTTGTGAACTCCTAAGTCCTTCATGTTACTACGCAGTGCTCACGTGTCGTTCTCTCCTCCTGCTAATCGGAGTCATTATAGACTGGGTTAATTAGTTAATCTACATCTCACTACATTTACAAAGTTTAAAAACAGTATATTTCAAGCTGAAGAACAAAGATGCCAGGAAAACTTCATAACTGAAAATATGCTCCAGGAGATTTCCGAACATCAAAATTGATGAAGCAGAAAATTGGTACAGCAGAAACATGTAAGCTTGCAGACTTTGAAAGATACCCTGGAAGACGTCAGAAGGTAAATGATGCCATGAAAGACTGTAGGAATTGAAGGATGCCCTCAAGATATTAGAACTCAAAAATGGGTGAAGTAGAGAATATTTTAATGCAGCAGAAACATGTAAGTGAGGATTTTGAAAGATGGACTGAAACACTTCAGAATTTGGAAGATTCCATGAAAGACCTTTAAAATTCATGAATCGGAACATTTTGATTCAGCGGAAATATGAAAGTTTGTGGACTTTGAATGATGCCCTGAAAGTCTTGAATGTTGCCCTGGATATTTTCAAAACTTGAAAGATTCCCTAAAAGACTTCAAAACATGGAAGATGCAATGGACAAATTCTGAATTTGAATAAAAAATAAATAAATAGAAGTATCTACTAAAAATAATGTCAGAAGTAATAAGAAATATGTCCGATAAAAAATAATCAAAAAATAATTGAAGTGTCTTCGTCTCTCCGTCTGTCCGTCGAAGTGTCTTCGTCTCTCCGTCTGTCCGTCGAAGTGTCTTCGTCTCTCCGTCTGTCCGTCGAAGTGTCTTCGTCTCTCCGTCTGTCCGTCGAAGTGTCTTCGTCTCTCCGTCTGTCCGTCGAAGTGTCTTCGTCTCTCCGTCTGTCCGTCGAAGTGTCTTCGTCTCTCCGTCTGTCCGTCGAAGTGTCTTCGTCTCTCCGTCTGTCCGTCGAAGTGTCTTCGTCTCTCCGTCTGTCCGTCGAAGTGTCTTCGTCTCTCTGTCTGTCCGTCTTCGTCTCTCCGTCTGTCCGTCGAAGTGTCTTCGTCTCTCCGACTGTCCGTCGAAGCGTCTTCGTCTCTCCGTCTGTCTGTCGAAGTGTCTTCATATGTATCTATCAAATAATGTCACTATCTTTGTGAAGTTACTTTCATATCCAATAAATACATTCACATACTCATGCAGATACATTCAATTATAATGAAAAAAAAAAGCAAAGTCAAGCAAAGAAAAGTGATGGAAGTCAAAAATAATGCCAGGAAAAATGATAAAAAAATATATTTAAATACATACATGCATATAGTCACATTATCAACAAAAAAATTATTGATAATAGCTTGTAAAAGCCGAATGTATTCAGACATCAGACAATTTATTTTCAAATTTTCAATGGAAAGTAGGAAAGTGGTCATTAATATAGATAAACAAAGAAAGTAAAACTTCAATGTAAGAACTGTTGTTGGTCTTTAATCATGAATGCATATATATATATATATATATATATATATATATATATATATATTCTAATGTAAACCACTGTTTAAAATCTCTTTTTAAAACTTTTAAAATAAGCTTTTAAAACATTTGAAATCATTGTTGTCACAAGCCCTTTAGTATAACTGTCAATTTCACAAATAGAAAATTGATTGTCAGATTTCTTTGGAGATGGTAATTGAACTTAAATAAGAACTTACATTTCTTAATTTGGCATTGGAAGTAATGTGTGAGAGAAGAGGTAAAAAAAAAAATTATTTTTTCAACTTCATCCAGGATCATATAATCCCAAACTCAACTTTCTCATGTGCCTACATTTTGGCATAATTTCAGACCTCTCATTCAATAACTCAGCACCACCCTTCTTCTGATACAGCTTACAGGAATTACTATTCACTTTACTAGCTTTTACTTTTCTTAAAATATTCCATTTAAATGGCTGGACTTCTTTC
>OZ038479.1:106046890-106051890 GCA_964036315.1 Acanthosepion esculentum
CACACATTAAGCTACCTGCACATATATAATTAGTTATAGAATATCACCAACTGAAATGCTGATTCGCTTGTTTAGTGGCATATCAACTCCTTATGGGTCATTTAATGTCAAAATTTAATTTTCTTTGGAGCTTTGAACTAATAAAATATTATTCTGCTTTCACAATTGAGTACATGGTAGATGATACTCAGCTTTTGTGCATATACATGTTTGTGTGGACATAATTACTAGGAGTGGGAATATGTGTGTTTTATGTTGTGGTTTTATCAAAGTTACATTTTGGAATACAGATTGATTTAAGAAATTGTAGGATATTATATGGATTAATGTCATGAAATGTTCTTTCATGTTGGTTGGTTGGTTAATTTTGTTTAGCGGCACATCAACACCTCTATGGGTTATTTAATGCTGAAATCTAAATATTTTGACTGAAATTGTATGCCTTCAACTACAGATATATTGTTGGTAATTCTACAATAAATGGGTGTTGTTGGTAATTTTTTTTATTTATAAAAAGGTATTGCTGGTAATTTTATGCTTTCATAGGGTTTTGTTATTGTTTGAGGGTTCCCTATTTGCCCATATCTGGTATCCTAACAGGTCAGGCATCCTGGGTATGACGATAAACTACATCCGCATCCTGGGTATGACGATAAACTACATCCAACAGCAAGGCCCCTGATCAGGAGGTTTTGAGGAGTGTGGAACTACCTCTTAATTACTGGTGTTCCCCGGTCCACCCTGACCCAGGGTGGTAGCACCTGTTAGGGTCCCAGCTATGGGCAAATAGTTAACATCAAAACTGAGGTAAAAAGCATTATAAAATATTACCAGCAATATGTTTTTGAAAAAAAACTATTACCAGCTATACGTTTTTGGAAAAATAATATTAACAGAAATAGATTTTTGAGAAAACAAAAATATTACCAGGAAAAAAAACAAAAGTTGTCGGCATTAAATGACTCACTGAGGTTGATATGCTGTAAAAAAAAAAAAAAAAAAAAAAAACAACCTAACAGGTCAGGGTGGATGTGGGAACAACAGCAATTAATAGGTGGTTCCATGCTCCTCAAAACGTCTAATCTCCTCGCCTTGCTGCCAGATGTAGCGTCCTGGGTATGACGTTAAACTGCATCCAACAGCAAGGTAGATCAAGAGGGTTTGAGAAAGTGTGGAACCACCTCTTAATTGCTGGTGTTCCCAGGTCCACCCTGACCCGGGGTGGTAGCACCTGTTGGGGGTCCCAGCTATGGACAAATAGTGAACTTCCAGGTCTTTTCCAAACTTCCAGGTCACGTCGTGGGTGTGGCGACAAACTACATCCACGTCCTGGGTGTGGCAGTAAACTGCATCTGCATATTTGAGGAAGTGGTGTAGCCAGCTGTGCGTTTTTGAAACAGTGATGTTGTCAACCATACGTTTTTGAAACAGTGATGTTGCCAGCTCTACGTTTTTTGAAACAACGATGTTGCCAACGTTATCGTTAAATTACGTTTACAAAGTATATATATTTAATAAATATGTGGGAACTGGATCTGGCATTAAATAACCCATAGTGGTTGATATGCCATAAAACCCAAAACAACCAACCAACCAGCCAGATGTAGTTTGCCATACCCAACACTAGAAATGCTGATCTGCACGAAATCTGCACACGCACACACATTTATCTTCTTCCTCTACATGTTTCCCTTAAGGATGTGGGCAACTATGGCTTTCCAACTAATTCCCATAATTTTCAGTTCTTCACATTCCAATCTTGACAGAGTTTAAAAGCTTCTCCCAGGCCTTTTTGGAGAAGAATTTCCTCTCTCCAACCTCTCTGTCACAGGCAAGAATATGGTGAGCCTATCACTGCTCTCACTACTTCCATGGAAAGCACTCTGACAAACTACATTCCTTGGTTCTGCCAGGCCTAACCTTCATGGCTAGGACCCGCCATGCCACTTACATTGTAGCAAACCACTTACGTTCCCTCTGTATTCCATTGGAGAGAAGTTCTACTCAGACAGCTTCTTCTCAGGAACCACTGCTCTGTGGAACAGACTCCCAAGGGGATGTTTCCCCGATCACTACAATTTTAAACTGTTCAAGTCTAGAGTTATCCATTATCTTCATCTCATATCCGTATAAACTACCCACGAACACAACCCTCTACCTTGAGCCTTGTACAGGGTGAACTTTACAGTAGAAAAAAAAGCTCCTGATAATGATTTTTGTTTTATCATTTATTGTATCTCAGGTTGTTAGGATGAACAAAAATGAATGAAAATTAGACAAGTTTATTTTAACACATAATAAAACAATTTTTATTCATTTACTGTCTTAGAACAGCAAGGATTTGTTTGGATTGAAACTATGAATTCCATCTGTGTGTCCGCTTGTCACCATATTTAATTTAGAAGTGCCATGCTCAGCTTCCAGACAAGGGAAGTAACTTAATTGTATTTTGAGTTCTCATCCTTTATAGCGGGAAGTAAATTAGCATCCCCTAACACCATTCATCTTACCTCCTGTTGTGCCATCCATTTTGCAGAAGCTTATCAGGTAGTAGGCTAATAGAACTTGAGGACTCTTTTTTTGATTGCCCTCCACCATGCCTATATATATATATAATATAATATATATAATATAATATATATATATATATATATATATAATTATTTATTTAAAAATTATAACATAAATATGTTATAAAATCACTACAAAAATAGCCATTTTGTTTCAACACCGGTGTCTTATCAAGTGACGATGTTGAATGTAGAATAAATGGTTTTAAAAGTTTCAAATTAATTAACGATCCTTCGCTAGGGGTAAACGCTGTTACATAAGCTAGAATGACCAATCAAAATACAAGTGTATATATATATATATATATATATATATATATATATATATATATATATATATCCAAATGATGCTATTTTGGTATAAAGCATGAAGCACTTCAACAAAATTACAATGGCAACATTAACATGTAGCATATGTACCATATTCTAAAACTAGTTTAAGTTATTCATTGCTTGATTTTGGCAGCTGTCTTGTTTCTTCCATTGAAACAGACTGCACCACATCCAGAATAACATTCCAAAGTTCTTTCCTGGTAAATTGCTGTCCACCAATGTAAACCTTCCTATGCAAATGCTCTGCAAGTTTTGAATCCGATCATGATCAAAGATGGCCAATTCATGAAACAAGGGTCTTTGAAACCCATCCAAATCTTCATTAATTTTCTTTGCTGAATGTGACTGAGCATTGTCATACATGATAATCATGTTATTTTTTACAGTATTTGTCTCTATGTATGTCTTAAAAAGATATTTTATCTTAATACCATCTGGGACTCGCCATGGGTCCACCACTTCTACCCTTATAATCTTTCTACAAAACATCGCACTTCCTCTGCCTTGTTGATGTCTTAGCCTGTGAGAGTGGTTTCCATTAGCATTCATCCAACCTTTATTCTGGATCATTGAGAGTAAAATGTCATTTGTTGGTGAAAAGAATGGTTGAAAACAAATGTATTCTCTTATTTCACTAGACTATCCTTATGGATGTCTTTTAAAAGAAAAGTGATCAGACTCGCATGTTTTACCATGTAATTTAGGATCTTGTGCTTTATATATATATATCTTCACTGTACGCTTAATAAGTATATATTGTGTGATAAATACAGCAAAGTTCTTTATAACTTTTCTCTTCCTAGACAACACTGTTAATTTGTTTTGTTTTTTTACTTCAAATATTATTTTTTAATGGATGCCCATATTTGAGTAGATACTCCATTTATTTTACACTATTTACATTATTCAGACTATTGTCCTCATTTTTGCCATATTTATCAACGTTTTGGCCATTGTACGCTCCGGCCTTCTTCAGGGGGTTGGAATATCGAACTGAACCCTTTATTTCACTCGCTGAGGTAGACTGTTCTAGTTCCACATTCAATGTCTAATGGATGTCAGTTATCAGTTATCTCCTGTTAATTTCCCTCTCCAAGTTCTTCATCTAACTAATAACTTTATCCATAGTGCTATGTGTCCTCAAGGGCACATGGCACAGAAAGCCAGAGCATACAGCAGCCAAAACGTGATTAATATGGCGACAAAGATGAGGACAATAGTCCAAATAATGTAAATAGTGTACATAATACCTCATCTCAGAAATATATACAGATCCATTTATTTTAAACAACATTTATTTCATTTACCGTTCTGTGTATTTCAGAAAATTTAACAGAGAAAATGTGCTCTTTAGCAGGAATCAAACCTGTGACAGCCATTGCTGGGGAAACCACTGTTTGATCTGGTATGCTTTGCAACTTGGCTATGAAGAGGTTCACAATGAAGCAATGTTCTATTTTACTTATGATGATAGCCAGTAGACAAAATAAATGCTGTTTAAAATAGACAGTCAACTCAAATATGGGTATCCACTAAAAATAATGTTTGAAGTAATAAAAAAATGTCAGGTTAAAGAATAAAATCCATGAATTCTTTAGAAATATATATATATTATATAATAGAAATTAAGACTACATGAGGTTAATGATCATTTTCATCTTGTAAATTGAAATAAAATTTACAAGGCATTTTTTCTAATTTTACTGTTGATTATTTTTCTTTTATTTAATCTTCCTCTTATTGGTTCATTATATTATATTTTAGATGATAAATATTGATTTTTTTTCAATGTAGATGGGAATTATTTAATATAGGTTTTACTTTAAATATGTTGGTTTAAATGTTGATGTTAAATTAGATACTTCATCCTTAGATAATTATAATCATTTCAATATATTCATTTTAATTTTTATATTTTTCTTTTTCTGATATATTGTTTATTTTAATATACCTTTAATTCTGAATTAACTCTTTTTTTATATATAAATGAGTTTATCTCTTTATTTAATATATTATTTTTGCTAATAGATTTATTATATAGATAAATAGGTAATTTCTTCTCTCTTTTCCCCCCCTTATTTTCTTTAGCTTTCTCCC